>JWJA01004902.1:0-19286 GCA_000812885.1 Lanzia echinophila
CTTATGGCGGTTAAGGGGATAACCAATTGATGGGAAGGTTATTAGAGGTTATGATATGACGATATTCCCATATGAGTATTGAGGGGTCTGGTTTCATTTTTTTGGTGTTTTGATATGTGTCGAGATACCTAGGTAGGTAATGATGAGTACACTTTGAAATTCGGCTTCTGAAGACCGATCGGTCATGTTATGTATTTTGTATATGCATGGGAGAGAGGAAGGATTTCAACATGCAAAGACGATTTAACCTACTGCTGTAGGTAAGTAAGTAAGTATATCATATCGTGCATGCATGACTGGACTTTTTTTATTCCTTCCTTAGCTTAAAGTATGGAACGGGATTTTTCTCTCCTCTTCGCCTTTCTTATTCATTAACTGTTTTTTTCTTTTCGTGGTTATTGGTTTGATGCTGCATATAATTGATGCCTCTATTCCATGCAAGTAAGTAGGTAACGGATTACTGTTACTTATTTATTTATTAGAGGAATAATACCTAGGTAGGTAACATGATTCATTCGAACCGGTCGGGAGGTCAGGATTTGTAGTTGTGTGAGCTGGGTGTGGCTGGCGTATGTATGTATAAATGTAGTGATAGTTGGGAGATAGATATGTACTGTAGATAAATACTTGGGTACGAATATGTTACGCAGTATTTGAGAAAAATATTCCGTGTTGTATTTGGGTACCTGGGTACTTGGATTGGATGTTTGGTTGAGTTGAGGTTATTTTGGGTAGGACGAAGAGGATGAGGATGATGCGGAAGAGGAAGTCCACGAGGAGGCGGGGGAGTAGATGGTAGAAGAAAAGAAAGAAAGAAAGTCAAAATTGCCTAAATAGGTTGTAGAACTAAAATAATAAAAAAGAAGGGAAGGGACAGTAAAAGGGGAAATTACAATTGGTAAGGAAATGGTAACGGAAAGAAATCAAGAAGTCATAATTGGTAGAGAAATATTTTAAAGGAAGGAATAATTATTTAATTTTCTGTCTACTCGGCCTTCAAAATACCTTGTCATTTTGCCTCTTACCATTACCTATTATTCCCTGCGCCTACCTTTAGATATGTCGGCGGTACCTACTTGCCTAACAATCTGCCTTTCTCTTCACCTATAATTATTCACCAATCTTTATTCTTCCTTTCTCAATTATTGAATTGAATTGAATTGAAACATTTATAAAAAAAATCTCTTACATTTCATCTTAACCATTGAAACATTATTAACCACTTCATCCAAATCTTACTTTTTATATCTCGTCATCTCAACTCTTCTCTTCGAATTGAAACCCAATCCAACTTTCATCTCATCATAACCACGCACGCTTGCTTAGGTACCATACAAAATAACAATAATCCAACCTCATCCTTAACCTCTCATTCGACTTTCTCATACCCTTTTTGGATTTCAAAAATAGAAACTAAAACCTTTTCTTACCAAACGATACGAATTTACCTTACCAACACTCATCAACGCTACCTATCTACACAGCTACACTACGCTACTTAAATTAAAAAAGGAGTCATATCCAGACTGACTATGCGACGGAACCTTTACATTCACATCCCAACTCCACTTATTATATATTTTCATTGATACCCAATAAGGAACCTAATTTTGTATTACGAATATCATTAGGCTGAAGAAGAAGAAATCAAAAGGTCAACAACTTTAACGGACGAACGAGAGAAGAGAAAAACAAGAGAAAAAGGAATTTTTTCTAGTCTATCTTTTACCTCCTTGTTTTATAACCCTTGTCAAATATTACCTGGAAGGATCATTTTTCTACGGGAAAAATCCAAAAAAACCAAGAAATTTAACCCCCTCGTATGTTGTGTGATTTTCCTTCGAAACCTTTTAAACCAAAGTACAAAACTATAATAAGAAGAAAAGAGACCGACCATTTTATTGACCAAGCAACAGTTTCGTCTCCGAGAAACAGAAAGCAAAAGAAGAAGAAGAAGAAGAAGAAGAAAGAAAAAAAAAAAGAAGAAGGAAGCAAAGCAAGCCATCCGGCCATCCCAAGAAGTATCTCTCTCTCTCTCAAATCCACAGGAATAACCCCCAGGAAAGGATTACCATATTGTTTCTGTTTCTCTTTCAATCTTGGACTACCATTTTCAACTATACAACCCGTGGATCACATCAGAAAAAGCTTCCATTTTGGCCCCAAAGGAATTCCCCCAGGAAAGAAAACCGCATACAAGGATACCCAAAGGATTTTTTCGCATTCTTCCAGTTTTTGCCCATTCCCAAGGATACAATTACCATTATTACCCCCAAGGATTTTTTTGTTAGGATTTCCACATACCTTTTCTTTCCATAGAAAAGAAGGGAAAGAGAAAAAAAAAGTATCTTCAGTTGCCCGGACATTTTGGTGTATTTTCCCTTTTACAGTACACATCCGATATTTTGATCGAGTTACTTTGATGCACATATAACAAACCGTTGTTGTGGTCATTTAACAAATATCATTATTATCCTCCTCCTCATCATCATCATCGTCATNNATCATCATCATCATCATCATCCTCAACATCTATTCCGGAATATCACTTCCGCTTTTACAACGACCATATATTTTTATATTATCTTTTTAAATCCCTTCCAAATAGGAAGCTAATTTACATATGATATTTATTCGAATTACTTTTATAGAAATATCCTTAAATCCCATCAAATCTTCACAATATATTCGATTCCTCTTTCCTCTTCACATGCGCATAAGGTAGCAACAAACCAAAAACTCTCAGACCTCGAAACATCATACCTACTTCAAGGTCATTTCCTATAAGGAGGAAAGGAATTAAGAAATTAATATTTTCCTTCATATAACACGATCGAATTGAACGAAATATACCTACAAATATACAATATGCTTACGAAGATGGCATCTTTGAGAAGACCCAGTATCAAGGGTAGAGATTCTTCGGGGAGAGAAATTTCTCTTCTTAATTCCTCACAACCGGCGCCGGAACCTGCTCCGATTACACAATTCTGGATACCATCGTATTCTACAGCACGGTATACAATCGGTGCCCCTCTTATGGCTAGAAGGAATTCAAATTTGTCGATAGAAAGCAATGCATCTGCGCCGAGTCTACTTCGCTCGGATTCATTCGATTCTCAATGTACAAATGAGACACGATCTCCAATCACACCAACTTTTCCATCGTGTCACAGAAGGAATTACTCGCATTCTTCACAATACGGAAACGAATACCCATACTTTGAGCATCAGGACATTCGCAGTACTCTGAAGGATTACGAAAATTCGAGACCCCCTCCACACATTACACAAAAATGCATCCAACCGTATTTTGATGATAATATCTACCAAGGTGACCCTTATAATGGACCATCTGAACGCTCTCCTGCCGGAAAACGTTACCCTTGTCGGTTTAAGGATACCCACAATTGCGACAAAACGTTTACTACCTCTGGGCATGCATCTCGGCATTCCAAGATTCACACCGCCGAAAAAGCCGTGCCTTGTTCCTACCCCGGATGCACAAAGAAGTTCACCCGGGCGGACAATATGAAGCAACATCTTGACACACACTATAAGGATAAGCCTAGATCCTCATCGTCCGCCAGCAACGGTAACACCAAACCGAATGGCAAGTCGCCACTTACGGTGCCAGCGGGTGTACAAAAGAAAGCTTCTCCACCAATCAGCAATCGTTCTCCAGGATCTTGCACGCCTCTTCGCACAATGGCAGGGTCAAATACAAGATCGGACGTACCTCCCTTTGATATTAATGCACAGACTCATGCACAATACCCGGTAGATACCAGAAGGTACTCGGCAATTCCGAGTCCAAGCTGTGCATATGATGCACTAGACATGGAATCTTTTGCACGATCTTTACCTACCAGACCTCGAGGACTTGAAAGTTTGGATTTATTGGCCCAGGCAGCGGGGATCAATTAAAATTGGCCCTTAGCTCGGTTGAATGCTACATTGATCGGTCGGGGAGAAAATCCGGGATCGAGAAATCATGGCAAAGAAACTAATGTGATACGAACGAGAATCGACCCCAAAGATTGGATTAACCCCGCACCGGTCGGTTTTGCACGCTTCCCCGCCCGCGGGTAATTTTGAGGACCCCCCTGTCTGCATGAAGGGGTTCTCCCACACCTACTCTATCTTCGATCTTTTCCATGTTCGATGCTCAACAATTGGATATTTGGAAATAAAAAGTCATGCATTGATAAATGCATTTGGATTGGCGTTTTCTTTTCCTAGACCAATCATCAAGAAGTCCAAATTTTGGATTCTGTAATTGATCATAATGGGGAAGTGGAATGGGCGTACATATTTGTTTTGTTTTCCAATCACGACTCAATACATTGTGATGTTGCTTTCCCAAGTACATAACTTTTTTTCTCCATGGGAACTTGGTTGTTTCTTAGCTTCTCTTCCCTATTCATGTATATCTTTATGGATAACGATTTTAACGGCCACGAAATGAGGAATATATAGGAACATGGATTGGTCGTTCTTTTTTGTAGCTGGTATGGAAGCAAGGAGGGGATTGTGTGCTCTGCTCTAATCTGTTGATTTTTGGATCACGGGTGGATGTAATCTGGGTGAGGTGACCAAAGGATACGATGGTTGCGATGATGATTCCGAAATGTATGGGATGAATGGGATGGGTGGAAAAACTGAAACTGGACGATATTGGGGGTTTATAATCTATTGGAGTCCGGTGGGGATAACACAGCGGCAATGGGGGATTGGGGGATTGGATTGGGAATTGAGGTTCTGGAATGATCGGAAACTTAAGCACGAATGATACCAAGACGAGCGAGAAATGGATATTGAAATTACATCCAATATTTCTTTTTTTGGGGGGGTATTGGCGTTTGAAGTAAGCGAGCGAATTGATTGATTGATTGGTTGATTGATCAATTGAGTGAAGTAGTGTAGTTTAGTAGCGGTTGATAGTGTGAAAATTCAAATGAAGAAGAAATTTATTGACATACAAAACATGCCATGTTGTATATTGACATACAAATCATACCATATTGTACAGTACAGTGACGACTTGAATTAGAGAGAAAAGAGGTTAGGAATTCGCCGAAACGCGCGTATGTATATGTGTACCGTACCGTAATTCACCAAAGTTGGGAGAATTTGTAAAGCCTCTTACGTTCTTCCGGGTAAATATTTAAATGGAGGTCGCCTGGTGGGTGGGAAAGTATGTGTATGTGGAAGGTGGGTGGCTTGGAGGTGTGGTGGGGAGTGGGGAGTGAATGTTGGGTTTTGTTGTACTTATTCGAATTTGTTGGGATTGGGATTGTGATTCGGATTGGGATTGGGTTTGGGTTTGGGTTTATGAATGAATGGATGGATGGATGGATGGATGGATGGGATGCATGGTGGTTTATTTGGGATTGGAAGGGGAGGTGTGTGTGTGTATGTGTGTATGTTGGGATATTGTATTCTGTGGTTGTATGGTCGTATGGTTTGATGTTCTTATTTGTGCGAGTGAGTGAGTGAGGGGGGTTTGGAAATTATGTACTGTATGTATGTATGCCACGAGTACTCTAGGGACGAAGTACACGGTCTAGAGTAAGTGAAGTAAAGCAAGTAAGTGAATTGGAGTAAAGTAAGTATCCTATCATCCCATCTAAAGCTGGAGTACAAATCGCCGGTGCTACTGGTACAGTACAGTACAGTATTTCTCGTCTCAAATCCGGAGGAATAATTATATTCTACGTCGCGGTATTTAATCCATACTGACTGTATTTTGCAGCACATGGTACTACAAAGTAAGTCCTTTGTGGGAAGAAGGAGGAAAAGCTACTTGTGTGGAGTACTATTGTGAGTGGTCTTGTTAAGTAAGTCATTGGTGAATATTGACGGATCGCGGTGCGTGGAGTATTTGAATGCGGATTTCACTTCGCGGGGTATCTGATTCCTTAAAATACTGCGGAATCAGAATGAGAATATGGATAGTTACTGTATTTTATCTAGAAAATCTTTGGGGTTTGCTGCGGGTATTTATTGTGCTCGTATGGTGTGGTATGATCGGGGAGTGGGTAGTATGTATGAGTGAGTGATGTTTACAGGTATGTGATGGAATATTCATTACATTTATGGTTTTCAAAAATGGAATACTGGGGTAAACCTCCAATCTATGGGACCAAATATCACATATCTCTCTCCATGCAAAAACTACAGAACGTCCATGTAGGTAGATAGGTTATTCATCTCATCTCATCACATCACAAGTCATCCCAATCAGAACATAGTAGATTCGCTAACCCTATTCACGATCACCACCTACAATGAAGCGCTATATATCATCCGATATGTTAAGCTTGATATTGAAAAATGTCTATATTATATCCTATACTATAAGTTGTTTTCGAAATGAAGAAGGTTCTTTCCGCATGGCCTATATATCGAAGCAAACTCTTGCATGTTCTAGATGCGGAGGTGATAAATCCAAGGATGAGGATGGATATTTGGTATTTTACACTACCCCGCTCGAAAAAACATATCATATTCCCAAGTATATTGTCTGTAATAGTATTCAACACGCTTCTGAACTTCAAAGTCATAGACACGCAGCTCTAGAAAGTACTTGAATGTTGTCTGATCTTTTTGGTATGCAACTTACTCCGGGAAATAAGAACAGGAGAGCAAGGCGCCACCGAAAGTTTTACTACCGTAAAGCAAATAAATTACTAGGTAGAGTAAATCAGGCTACAGTACTACATAATCATGACAATTCTTCTTCTTTGAATCGACGAGAACTCCTCAAGCTTATGTTGTTCAACTGGGAAAATAGGAAGTGGGGATATTGCTCGTGCTACATCATCAAGTCCTCACCTCTCACCAAAGCTACTTCTGCATCAGAAACTGACAGGAAGGCCTTCATTTTTTTGGTAGAGTCTTCTCTCACTGACTCATACCGAAGCTATTCAGAGTCATCTTTCTTTGCATGACTGGCCTTCCTTCACTGGAGCTAATTATGGCTGAGCCGTTGGAAAAAGTGAATTAGTGACATTGCAGTGTGTTTATGCTGTTTTTGGGCACGAGGTTGTTTTATTGCTATAAGAAGGGATTCGGGCGCTTTCTGGTATTTGGTTATCTTGTCGCTATCTTTTATGGAAGGATGTGGGAATGAATGGATATATTGGGTAGGCGGCCAGCCTACTTGGGGATTTTCGCAAATATGTTGCTAAGAAACTTGTTTCTGGATATTTGCTAGCTCCTCGCTTTACATTCAAGTATAAGCATGATGGGTCCGACCTACCTGTATTTCACCTGTGAATCATCATCCACAGATCAATTTCAGCACTCCCGATGAATTGGTGAATCTTAGATGATATCAGCTTTCTGATAAACATGTCGATTTTGTTTATCACGTATCTCCTAATGAGCTTGCCAATTGTATTTGGACCAAGTCTTGGTGGATTACACATCTTCCCAGCAAGGTTTCGATTCCCGGTAATATCCTTCTCGTGATTTTACAGTTTTTCGCCTCGAATGACCGGCCTCCTTATGAGTGGAGTTTTTACTTTCTTCTGAGCTCACAATTAGCGGGCTCTATATCTTCTTTGTGAATTCTTCGTCTCCAGACGAGGTTTCAATTCCACGTCACCCTCATATCTCTCAGTAACTCTTATATCTTTGGATGTGCTGAGCCGTCTCGTTTCCTGGCGATCCACACATCATCTGATGTCACCACACCTTCTTCTGGTGAGCCCCCAAATGATATTTGAACCTACCTGCAAAATATCCAGGGTTTGCGCTCCCATTAGCTAGCTTTGTTCTGTCGATTAACTAGTTCCGGTAACATTTTATTCGCATGCGACATCCATGTTGTGAATTTGGTTAGCAGTGCTATGGGCTAATGTATAGCCATACGAGATTCACCGTTAGCTAGATTACATGTTTGCCACGCAGCTTTACCTTTTTTGTAGCGTACAAGGAAGTTCTGGGTGCCGATATATTCAATGAATGTATTTTGGGCTTATACCGAGTTTCGTCCATACTCCCAATTCCCATATATAAGTCTGGAAAGTGGGATAATTGGATATAGATTTCACTTATCACATAGACATGTCATATTACACGTAAATGTGGAAAACTATATATATAAATGGTGAAGTATACTCATCTCATACACCCTTCAAAGCAATTCTCCCCTTTCCACTGGCCAGGGCTTGCAAGATTTGATTCGAAATCTTGCAGATCTGTCCTGCTACTATTCGTTGATGGTCCAAGATGGCGAGATCAATGGTAAAGAAATCGTAATTTAAAATGCTTCAAAATGGTGAATGTGAAGTAGCTAGGAAAGGATATTGGATACATACGAAGCCCGATGTTTATCGGCGCAATACCAGCGAAGTCAGATAGAGCATGTGATCGAGTTTAAGCTCAATTTCATAAATATACCTGACACAGCCAGAATTAGCGGACGTCAGTACCGTCGGTTTTACCAGATGGTATTCCCGTGGTCCTAAGAATAGTATGAAGAGGCACGGTTCTAGAATATGGGATATCCGAGAATTGTTTGTATCAGGTCCGACTCAGTAAGTCCCAGATCAAGTAAATTTCCATCTTTTTTGACTTGATGCAAGTCAGCTCGCTACATAGTTCAATCACTTTAAGCAAAGATTAAACCCGAGATCAAACACCAGTCATTTCAGAAGACTTGCTCCATTACACGATCAAATTGCTTTATAGTAGCTCATCGCCTGAATAATTGTCTATCTACCAGCCAAAATGCAATTCTATATGCAAGCCTGTATCCATCAGATATCAATCAGAATGTCTAAACCAAAAACCCCCACCCAATGCAGAATAGATGAAAATCACTACATAACATCACATCGCCAATGCATTTGAAATCTCTAACTCCACACCACCCTCTGCACTGCCAACAACTTTTAAGCTTTCTAGATCTTTCACAACCCAGTCTGCTCCAGCTTTGACCACTTCATCAATGGTATGTGTTGTCACTACGGCGACAACTTTACAACCGGCTGCTTTACCTGCTTGGATACCAGCAGGACTATCTTCTAGTACGAGAACTTCTCCTTCTTTGGCAGAAGTCAAGCCTAGCTTGTCTTTACCCAGGTTGTAGCATCCTTCAAGTAGGTCAGCTTCTGTGTGATTTGGAGGAGCTTATGATAAATTTGAAGCTATGGGCAGGGCTGGGTTAAGTGAGAAAATATGGTGAACGAACCAGGGTCAGGCTTTCCATTCTCAACATCCTCAGCGGCAACGAGATGCTCAGGCGTGGGGAGACCCAATACACCGAGCCAACCGGAGACTAGAGGTGTTGTACCGGAAGTAACAATCGCCCAAGGGAAATGGCCAGAAGTTAGCGAATCAAGTAAGGAGCGAGCACCCGGGATTTCGACTGCGTCATCGCCATAAAGTTTGGGCAGAATTCCCTCCATTTCCTTTACGTCTAGACGATGATATTAGCTATGTGGAGATTCGCAGCGAAAATGGGGTAATTTCGGAAGAGCATTGACCAATACAATACAACTCGATTGCATCATGAAGTGTGAAATTAGGAAGAAAGTGGAGAGACAGCATGATACTGAATAGATAGAAGATTGGAAAACGGATGTTGATGAACCCAATAGGATGTATGATAAGCTTACAGTCCCAGTTTGCTTTGTCAGGCCGGATGACTTTGAGAACATCAATACTTCTTCTACCATGACTGGTCTGAAGAATGACATTCGGGTCTACACCTAATTCCTCCCCTAATCTAGAAAATGCCGAAATCAGAGAAGAGTTGTTACCATTCTGGTTCATAAATAACTTACGAATGCCAATGTTTAACAATTGCATCAGTACTATCAATAATTGTACCATCCATATCGAAAAGTAGCCCCTTGAAGACCACCTTTTGAGGAGGAGCAGAAAATTGCTCAGTTATAGACCCCATATTTTAATTCTTTTGAATTATAAATAAATAGAATAAGATGGTGAGATGATGAGGATTAAAATGTAAGTTACCAAATCCAATTTGGTGGGGTGGTTGTTGAGATATGTAAAATTGGCGAAAGTAGCCAAAGTCTCAGGAAGGGAGAAAGGTCAATTCTCCTCGATTGATGAGATATGCAACAAAACTTTTTGCTTTGATAGATACAGACCCTTTATGGTCTATTTCCCTTTCAAGGAGTTTTTGAAGTTGTGGTTTTTCTGGTAGAAAAGTTCGAATGTAGTAAATAATAGTTTCAAGAAACGTTTGAAAGCTTTGGTTTCTGACCAAAATAATACAGAATTGTTTGGGGCGGGGGAGCAACACACAAGAAGGTAGGGGCGTTTAAGTAGGCCCATCCATATTTGAGGAGCGGGTAGTCACGTGAACCACTATCGGAGCGCGGAGCTGGTCGGGGCTACCAAATTTAGTTTAGCGTCTATCGATTAGAAAATTATTCTGTGCCGATAAGAAAAAAAATTGAAATAGGAAAATTGTTAAAATTGTTCATCCACCAGCAAATATATTTGAGAATTGGACAACAATACTCAAAATGGGTGGAAGTAAAGTTGGAAGTGAGTTATATTGTTCTACAAGAATGTGTTGTCAACTTCAGAAAGGACAACGTGGCTAATTAAATTGATTATAGAGCCAAAGAGCAAACGTGTGTCAGTACGACTTCGTCATAAGGTTGAGAAAGCTTCTGCAGCAAAACAGAGAAAGGCGCGCAAAGAAGCAAAAGCGAACCCAGAATGGCGATCGAGATTAAAGAAGGATCCTGGAATTCCTAAATTGTTCCCATACAAAGATAAGATTATTGCCGAGATTGAAGAAGCTCGACGACAGAAAGCCGAAGATGCGGCAAAGAGACGAGCCGATGCAAAGGCTACCAAGACGGGAGAGCAGGTTGAAAGAGAGGTAGAAGCTAGAATGGAAGGTGTTGATGAGGAGGATATTATGGATGAGGATATGGATGATGACGATGATGAATCTAATCCAATGGCGGCTTTACTTGCTAGTGCTAGGGCAGCAGCAGCTCAATACGAAGATGAGCTCGTTAGCGGCAGTGAAATGGACGAAGATGATGATGATTCAGAGTCTGAAGATGAGGATCTTGACAATGTTGGAGTTTCGGTATTACCTACACGAAAAGAGGGATCTCGAAAAGCTTTCGACAAAGTTTTCAAACAAGTGGTCGATCAAGCAGATGTCGTCCTTTACGTTCTCGATGCTCGCGACCCAGAAGGTACTCGATCGAAAGAAGTTGAACGTATGGTTATGGCTGCTGCCAGTGGAGGAAAACGCCTGATACTCATCTTAAACAAAATAGATCTTATCCCACCTCCAGTCCTCAAAACATGGCTCGTCCACCTTCGAAGATACTTTCCCACCTTACCTCTCCGAGCTTCTGGTCCTGCACCAAATGCGCATACATTCAATCACAGTCAATTGACAGTCAAGAGTACTTCACAAACTCTTTTCAAGGCACTGAAATCTTTCGCTGCTGCGAAACAACTGAAGCGCTCGGTATCTGTTGGAGTAATTGGTTATCCTAACGTTGGAAAATCATCAGTTATCAATGCTCTTACATCCCGTCTTGGTGGTGGTGGAGCAGCATGCCCCGTTGGGGCTGAAGCAGGTGTCACAACTTCTCTCCGACAAGTTAAGATTGATAGCAAATTGAAGCTTCTCGATTCACCTGGTATCGTTTTCCCTAACGCAGCCGACGGATCAAAGGCTTCCAAGATTGAAGAACAAGCTAGACTTGTTTTGTTGAACGCCATACCACCTAAGCAAATCGAAGATCCTATACCCGCAGTCACACTATTATTGAAGCGTCTAAGTGCTTCTCAAGAGATGTTGAACAAACTTATGGATGTATATGGTCTCCCACCCCTCCTCACCGTGCAAGGCGACTCAACGACCGATTTCTTGATCCAAGTCGCGAGAAAGAGAGGAAGACTTGGGAAAGGAGGTGTCCCAAACATTAATAGTGCTGCTACAACCGTCATCACTGATTGGAGAGATGGAAGAATCCAGGGATGGATGGATGCCCCTGTTCTAGCTATTGCACCAAGCACCGGTGTTGCTGGTTCTGATGGCGAGACGGCAGTGAAGGGTGACCAAAAGGAAATTGTTAAGGAATGGGCAGAAGAATTTAAGTTGGAGGGACTTTGGGGTGATGATACTGCGGAGAAGGATGAGGTTATGCAAGATTAGATCTTTGGAGAGATATAGCTACTAAATTATCTCATTGACCAAAGATGGCGTTTGGGCGTGTGGTAGGGTATATTGGGACGAAAAGTAGTTTTGTATTCAACTGTGGTACAGAAGTGTTTTCATCTTATGAGAATAATTGAGGATAGCCCATCTTTCTTGTCTGATCATTTGTGTTCTTTGGTTGAGTGAATATTTACACTGCCGACCACTTTGCTCCTTCCTAATCACTTGACTGGCCCGTTGCCGGAAGTCGAATTCTCTAGACCAGTTAATATATATACATCCTCGCAGGCCATTAATCCTTGATATATACAGGAGGTTGAGTATACAGTAGTGGATGTACTTGTGTTGAGACGGAAAGAAAAGCAAAATTCACTTGGGATGAATACGTCCAAGTGGTGAATACGCCCCAGTGAATCCAACTGCAAAAGCATAAATGTGCTTCTATAAGGTAGGACGAGATAGCGAATGATAATAGGTGTCCATCTACAAATTATGGGGAAGGTATAGGTAGAGGTAGACAATAGGCAGACAGAGGTAGACAGATTCGCATCTTTGTTTCTAGTATGTGGTGCGTTCTTTTTATCTCATGTTAGGGAGAGAGATGTTGTGTTCTACTGTAGGGGGAAGGAGGGGTTAGTATGGTGGTTGTGGTGTGGAAGGGGATGAGTTGGATATGGTATGTTGTCTTTTGGTTGCATTGGTTGGGGGAAGGGGGCTGAATTCGACGACTGTAGATACATGCGGGTATGGATGGTGGCATTGTGTATTGTATGTATATTAATCTAAGAATCATCGTGGGCTATGTATCTTTGGAATGCAATGCATACTGTATGAGAAGTGTTATTTGCTAACTAGTCTACAGATTACGTTTTGCTACGAAGTATGGGACAGTGTACTGTAGAATCATACCATGGAACATCACATTACTGTAATTCTACAGTATGGAAGCCAGAATTGTGCATGGAAGGGAAGTGTAGTCAGTAGCAGTGGTAGATACAGGTTTGATGGGGCTCTGTGTTGATGGCCATTGGTCTTCCTAGACCTTCCCAACATGTAGACAACTGCTAGCCTTGTTGGACGTCTGGACCTTAACTAGATTATCTACATGCAATGCGATTCAGCGATTGGGGAGTTGAATGTGCACATTGGTATAGGAATGGGATCTAGTCATCTTCATGGAATTGCATCGCATCGCATACGTATACATGAGGCGTGGTACTGCACAAGCTTCTTCACTAGAACAATGGCGATTATAAAAGCTATACGTGCACTTACATCTTATTTCAGGAAGTATTAACTAGGATTGCCTATCTACAAGAAGGCAACTAAGAACCAAATCAACAACTATTAACACAAGACACCGAGTTAACCCTCAAGATTCAACTCGGCTTTCATCCGCGACTTTGAATTCCCGGATTTCAAATACAATTCCCATTGCGGCATCTATGCCATCCCTTCCCATCCCATCCCATCCCATCGTATATTCCCTCAACTCATTCACCTACTTTCCACGTCACATTCCACACCTCAACGAAGAAAGCATTGGTCGATTCCATCACCGCCAGACGCATGATTCTCCCAAAACTGCTGTTGGAGGATTCACTACTGACTGTACTGCAAGATATTTTCCTACTAGTATATATCCAAGTAAGTCCGCATCGGAATAATCATATACGCTTCGTAGTATAAGTAAAACATTGTGTGGAGAGTCTTTCGCATCAATCAATAGGGTCTGCTCCAGGAGAAGTCGGGCATGGGAATCTGACGTGAACATAACATAGCATAACTTTTATCCCTTGCCCATCTTACACACACGCAAGGCGTATCCAAACCAGTTATATGTGAATGAATGACTCATTGACTCAGGCACTTGCCATGCCATGCCACAAAAAAGGTTGGAAGGGAAGTCTTCGACTCCCTTCCGAGAGCCGAAGGAGCAAAAACAAAAAAAAAATCATCCACACACCGTAAACTGCATACAATAGCGAAGGAAGGTCATACACGTAATCTCGTTCCGAGACTTCTCGGTGCGGCGCAACCTTTCCACCATTCATATTTTTTTTACTTTCTCTCTTCCCTTTTCCTTTCCCTTTCTTGCTTATCGCTTGCTTGATCCGCATCCCCATGGTCCGACGACATACGTGCGTACAGTAAGATTTCCCAGCGATGTAGGATAGGATAGGATGGGATATCGCGGCTGCTTACTCACTTCCCCAGTAAAAGCGAATCGGAAAAATACTTTGCTCCGTAGGTCATCGGAAGCGCACCTAGTCAAGGTCAGAAATGTGTCATGTTATATCATATGCCGTCCGTTTTTTTTTATTTCCATTCGGGTTAGCAAGGAAAATCTCAGGAAAGTAACCTCCGTTTCCGTTTATTCCCCAGGAAATTTTTGATTTTTTTTTTCACATTGATTCTAGGTAATGAGCTAGCAAAATTGCCCGAGAAAACGAAACATGGCTAACCAAACCCGAATGTTGGATGTGCCAACCACTTCGGATGCTGGTTTCTTTGTCCCGTTTCCCGTTTTTATATCCCGAGAATTTCTTACTGAACATCACATCACATCACAATATCTTTTCTTCATGTATGTATATATGTATGAAGCCGCTTGGACTCGTATTGAAAGTTTAGAATCCATGTAGAAAGGGAAGAAAGTGATGAACGGTGGCGTAGTCACACAGCAACTTTGCTTCCAAGAAATAAAATAAAAAAATAAGATGTGGTTTCAGTTGAGGACATTTTAAAATAATAATATTATTAAAAAAAGATTCTCACCGTTATGCAACATAGAGACGGGAAATCGTATCGCAAAATGCGAAGTTCCCAGGTCTATGGAACTGGGTCGCGGTTTGTATCTCGTTGCTTGGAAGTACAAGATATGCAGGTGGCCGTCTCTGCTGAATAAGGATGAAGAGCCGAGGGGCCCAGTAGCTGTAGCTAACCTTTCGTTCTTGATCTATTAAAAACAATGATGCATGAGTGATGTAAGTTCAAATCATCTCGCTCGTATGTATGAGGGAAATACGGAGAGAGGATGGGGCAAAACATTGGCGGCGCATGAAGATCTCACTGGATTTGTGATAGAGATCATCCATCACATTTTGGGCGATATGCTGAAGAAATCGCTGGTCTAGAACTTGAAAATGATAATGTGTGGTTTGTAGTGATTGGAATATGTATCAGCCCAAAGGATTATCTTTCGCATTAGTATGATGGGGTTACCCCTCCATAAATGATTACTCATACCTTATGTAGTAGAGTATATTAACTAGGATGAATTTGAGCTTTTTCAAGCCCTACAAAAGCCTTTTGGTGCGTTTTAAGCCTTTTCGTTTTTTTCGTTTTGGGAAACCTTTTTGATTATCCTTGGTGATCTATTCGCAATTAAGGACACATTAAAGAACAAGTTCCTTAATAGTGTTAATGGCTTAGAATTTGACAGGTATTGAGGCTCTTTTTCATCTGATAGATAGGATTATTGACCTGTCATTTTCATGTAAGTATATATACCCTGCTGCATTATTTCATGCAGATTTCAAAGATACGATCGGTATTTGATGTATTGAGAGTTTATATTTGGATATTCTTACTTGGCTACATGTATGTTCTCATATTGTCAAAGGAAGATGTTGATTATGATATCGTATTGTGTATCTTGTAATGTTTTGTAGGCAACAGAATAAGATGTTTATGTATAGAATACGGAAGGAATAATAAGAAAGCGAGGTTTTTTAGATGAATGTTTTATGGGATTTGCTTAGCTACCTAGCTAAAGAGATATGTGGTGGTGGTTTGTGGTACCATATCAACTCCTGTGTGAGCTTCGCTTAAATAGGCCGCTTGCATGAGATTGCTTCATTCTTACTTGATGGAGGTCATCATCGCTTCCTTCCATGAGGATGATTCATGTAGCTAGCTATCTAGGTAAATTGCAGAGTTGTGTATCATATAATGTTTAGATATGGAGAGTAGCTAAAGATGATATACAAATAAGGAAAGAAGGAATATCGATATGGAAGTTCACTATGAATAGTAAATTGTATTATTATTAATGACTACAACCACTTACTTGAACATACTATAGCTAAACTTTCAAATGTACAGAAAATTCGAATCGTATTCCAGTTACTCCAAGATATTTGGAATTTTTCGGTATCGTCGGTATTCATAATACTACTTCTCGGTAAGTCTCATTCCTTCGTATTTTCCCTTTAGAAATTTGGTAGTTCTATGGAGATCAATCTGGGAACACAACATAAATGCAGGTACGAGTCTATACCGAAATAAGTGACATGCAGAAAATGAGAATCCCGAGCGGTTGCAGTACTTTGGTAGTAGCAAAAATGCAGCACAAATCAGAAATATGTTTATGACACAAATTTTTAACTACATTCCTAAGTAATTTCCCTTAAGGTAAGGTATTTTCTAATCAACTTTGACAGTGACTTCCCTCTCGTAACAATTGATATTCAAAAAACCAATCAATTCAAAATAGCCGTGCCGTTTCGTTTCGTGCATGACTGCATGTACTGGAAAGTTTTGGAGTATGTTTTCCCATCCATCGGATTCCTTTCCCATTCCCATTCAACTCCCGAGATTGGGATGATTGTGATGGGATGGGATGATGAACCAGCTTACCCGCGATGATATGATCTGCTGATAATTTGCTACCTATATAGATACAATTATACATATACCGGTACCTAGGTACAGTACTTAGTGGTTGAAGGAAAGTTTTTTTTTTTTTTTGGAACCTTGGAATAGGTTACAAAGTATTTTCTAATATACTATCTCGGATATAATATACGTTATCACTGAAGGACAAATGGAATGGATATGCGATGGATAGGCGCAGGGCAGGTGGCATAGCCGTATGATAGATATGAAAATCTATTATCACCCACACCATAGCGGCGGCATTTATCAGAAGAAAAAAAGGGGGACAAAAAAAGACGGACGGACGATTCTTGTACCTGCGTCCCCCAACTTTTTCCAACTTCCCCCTCAATCCTCCCCCCAATCGTTCCCTGCATTATTTTTTAATATCCCCCGACCTTCCACGTGGCTGCTCAGACTTTTGTGCTCTCTTGTGAAAAGCCAAAGCTTTTTTTTTTCTTCCTTTCGAAAAATATCAATCAAGGTAACAAAAAACCCCACCTTCCACCTTCCATCTTCCATCATCTTGTTTTTTTGGTCGTATTCTCGCTTTGGCCTTCTTGCTTAAGACATTATAGGGAAATTAAAGATGCGCGTCCCCCTATCATGAGCATCATCAGACTCGTTGCGCAAAATGCGATAATGATGACGACGACTATTATTGATTCTACGGAATATAGATACTACTGCACTATGGCACATATCAACTACAGTATGTATCTATTATTGTGTAGGAAATATTATTGCAACCCTCCAAAAAAGTTCGTTTTATACATGAAGTTTTTCGTGGGGGTTTAGCAAAATTATCAAGAAATTGATATATTTCGGACATCTTATTCGGATTCGGTATGTCTCTTGGGTTCGTCTTGTCTTTCAAGGTTGTCTCAAAAATGCTACGAGCGGAACCATCCTGATTCAGTTCTTTTTTTTATCCCTGAGCCATAAATTTTTTTATATTTTTTTTATTATTCTTTTTTTGGTCGGCGAACATTAAAAAGATCATCACTTCGAATCTCTTCATGCAAAGTTGCCAACTCGCCCATAGGAAGCTCACTTACTTGGCTAGTTAGGCATCAGAAATAATCCGGAATGTATCCTTGAATGAGATTATACACAGCTGGGAAAATCATTCTCCATCGTTGCCGTGTCAAGCTCAAACCCATAAGCTAAAAAACCTCAAAGGATTTCTTATACAGCCAAAAGTCAAAACAAATGGGAAACTTTTTAATCCCCGTCGCCACGATGATTTTCGCATAAATGGTACGATTAACAATCCTCCATCTTGCAGATGAACAGGGGAAAGCGAATATTCTTAAGATTTCAAAAATGATTTTCGACGAGGAGCAAGCGGGAACCAGGGATCATGGCTCAAGCATCATCATCAAAGACATTTCAAAAATAAACCCCTTCCTACCTCAACAACTTTCCCCCCCCCCTCTCAATCACCACCAATGATCCAAGGTCGATTTGGTATTTGCAATTGACTTGTGCTTGTTGTTACTACTTACTACTGCATGTACGTATGAGATATTCTCACCATGAATTGTGATTTACAAAACGGATCTGTATCCACAAACAACGGCAAGCCCGGAGTGGATACGGACCGAGGTTTCTATCTTCCACAGGCCCCCCATCGCACGCACACCAATTAAAATAACATATCACGACGGATGTGCTTCAAAGGGTCCTCGCTTCCCCCCTCTTGGAGATTACACTATTCCTTCTTCGGGGACACGACCGCCGTATGCGGTTTCCCCTGTTTATTATACTTGGCTTCACACCCTCTTCTTCTTGCATAAAATATTTTTTTTTCATCGCGCGCGCCAGCACGAGCGCAATCTTCATAGTGTGGTTCGTGTGTTGTTCGTATGTGGTTATTCGAGATGATTTCATGAAATAATCCAGCGAGTAACGAGATAGGAGAGATATTAGAATACGGCAGAAGCGTTGCTCAGGAACCACCCAACAGTTTTTGAAAATAGCTTACGATATCGCCTCTGTAAACTGCACACTTTTCTGCAAGGCGAAGTTAAAGCGTTGCGATGCTTATTAAAATTGTCCGAGCATGGTTGCGTTGTTGGATGCCACCGAGATACACCGAATCGTTTGCCTCGTCGCAAAAAAACAATTAAGATGTGGAAAACCCACACACACATACATAACGACACGGTATCAACACTAGTTAACCAATACAGATAGATATCAAAGTGGTAACGAAAGTATATCCCCACGTTACGGTCATATCCAATTGGGCCTTTTGCCCCATACCGAATCTGGGTCTTGTAGACGATCTTTTGGGGTCCAGCTGAATCGCCACATGACGATGTGAAGAAATTCGAGGCTGGATCATCATCTCATCGCGGCCCCCTCCATCCCCCATCTCACCTTTCCCTTGGCAGAAGCTCGTGGCATTCGAGGATGTTCAGAATAGTTCCCGTTGAATGCGGCG
>JWJA01004903.1:0-11436 GCA_000812885.1 Lanzia echinophila
ACCGAACTATCAAACACGCTCACCACCTCACTACTCCTCTCATACCTCACAAACTTAAACCTCCCCTTTTTCTCCCCAGCCACCAACCCCTCTTCTCGCATCTTCTCCACAGTCGCCATCACAACCCCGATGGGGTGTCTACCGCACACCGTGTTCCCCGTCTCACTCAAGTTCTCCAAAAAATCCTCATGCTTACCTCCCTCGATCGCGTCCATTGCCTGTCTGTCCAGCCTTCCAATACTCTCACAGATCTGTGGCTGCGTTGGATCCCTATCTCTTTTCTTCAAATGCACGCCCTCTACCTCTGCAGATGGACTCGCCGGAAGATAATACGTGTAATCAAATCGCAGGCCCCAGTGGCAGAAGTCCGAACTGACGATAAACACGCTGGTTTCGTCGGCTAGGTATTTGGCTAAAATGGCACCATATTGTTTTTCGGTTTCGGGGCTGGTATTTCCGACGAGGATTGGAATCAATGTAGGGAATTCAGAGGGCGAAGAAAATTGTTGGGAAAGGCGTTTGTAAATATAAGGAAGATGCATTTCGAGAGAATGTTCGGTTTCGTCGGCTTTGGCGCTCATCGTAAGAAATTGATTTGTATCTGCGAGTTCCTTAACCGTAGCTTTGTCAATAACCAGATCCCCCAATGGTGTAGCATATTTCGCATGCGCGGAAAGGGCACATTCGGCGAGGTACCAAGAGTGTGAGGGACCGAGGAGGAAGATGCGCTTCGCTTTCGACAGGTCGAGGGATTTGTAAGCCCACGCGGCGGCAGGACCAGAATACGAATAACCTGCGTGCCTTCGACATGTCAGAAATAGTCATAAAGTTAGAGAGGCGAGGCTCACTCACGGCGCAATGATTATTCTTGCGCCTGAGATGGGCAGTTCGTTTCCGGAGATGGAGGATGGAACTTGAGAGAGCCAGTTGTCTAATTCTGTGGAGAGGGTGGATGAATTGGGCGTGTACCATGTGCCTGCATGGCTCGCTCTTCTGGTACTCATTTTGTTCGATATTAGAGTTTACTCTGGCTGCAGGAATAATGATTTGCTTGGATTCGAATAGGTGCAAGTAAGTGGTATTTAGTGACGTTGATGCTGAGATAGAGATAGTGGGGTTTGCGGGGTAGCTTTACCGATTAGAGCCTAAAAACCGTAAATCCCCCCACTAAGATTACCTTGGCATTACACAAGGAATATTTGCTAACACCTATGTAAAGTTCAAATACTCTCTTGCTTTTATTAGTATATATTCTTAATAGCCACCTTTGCTTTCACGGGAGTATTGATTTATATCATCTCCGGTCCAACTTTACAGTTGTAGAGAAACAATACTGTTGTTTGTGTCAGTATGGAGAATGAATGTATTGCTCATGATTGGAAGCCACATAACGAATCATTTGCGGGAAACTTCCAAGTTCATATTCGGAGCACAAGTGGTGTCGCAAAAGGGGATCAATCACTCGTCTCTCATCATCGAGAGGGTGATGGGACTCTCCAGCCGCGCTGTTGTTGAGAACTGTCTTTACTGAACTGGACTGAACCAAGGTCACTCGATTCAAACGCTTGAAGTAAGCTACCCTTTATTCTACCACATCTACGTGGATATCTGTTATCATTTTATCTAATCTCGACGTTCTATCACCTTGTGTTTTGCCATTTTTGCTTGGGGGTCTACTACTAGTCGAACCGAACCTATCTGATTTTCCACTCCATTCTACAATTTCTCTCAAAAGTTTCCTCTACCCATCCAAACTCTTCTAACTTGGACATGTACAACTATCATCCAAACCCAATTGTCTAAGAATCTCTTGACTCTTGATGGGCCCATCCAGGTATCTGGTTTATAGTTTTTCTTGGGCCTTCTCTATTTCTGAAATTCCAGTTGCTTTGATCATTCCTCCAGTGGATTGGTATTTTCGATTGCTATGAACGTGCGCATGTCCCATAAAATATCAAGTTATAGTCTGGGAGTACAAGTCTACTAAGTGCAATCGATCGTGGATCCACGCGGAAATTCGCCGAGGGCATGGGCATTCGTACTCTTGATTCAAGCAACATCAATTCGTCTTGATTGGTAATGTGAGCACTAAATCGGTGTTCAATGTATCCAGATACTGAGAAATTGATTCGGCGGCAACATAAGTCGAGTACTAAAAGGGAAGGCATGACTCTTATTCGGCCGGGCTCATACTGCTAGAAATGACGAATTGGAACGGTGTCCACTGAAACTCGTACGGAGGATACAGCGAGGAAGGAACCACATACTTAAAGCCTTAGAGAGGAACTTCCAAAATTCGAGGAAAGTGCAAACATTGTAACGGTCTCGCAGACTGGCATTCAATACCTCCCTAGTTAAAGAAAGCAGGATTTAAGATTGGCTGGCGCCGTTGGCCGAGCGTGGATTTCTTCAGAAGATTCTTTTGTTCAAATACAATTCAAATTCTGTTTTTTGTCTATAGTTTTGATCATTGGTATTGATACATCAAGGACACACTTCTCATTCTTAGAATTCACTCAGTGAAATATGGATTTGGCTAGGTATCTCAAAACGCACATCGCATCACATTCTACCTTATAAGAATTTAAAACATCATCTGCATAATGTAATCATGTGAAGATGCTTGCCATCACTTTTGTAAAATTTCTTCATTACAACAGAGAAATGAACGAAGATTCATGTCACTAGTAGCGTTCCGTTCTAGTTACTTTCAAGTGCGTGATGACGAAATATCATTTCATTCGAGTTGTTCCGTCCCTAAATACAAAGAGAGTATGCATGATGCATCTGCACCAACTCATCGGCCACGGATCTAATCTATCTCTAGACTTTTCTCGCAGTTTATGTAGTGTAAAAGTGTAAAAGTATATGTATGAAGCAGGTCAAGCCAACTCAAGCCCATTCCGGTTCCATCCCAAGCAGCAATGCTGCAGCATATCGTAAAAATCAGCAATCAACTCCTAGCCCAGTACCTTCCCTGCCATCATCCCAAACCCCATCATATCGTATCATATCATCATATCAAACCCAATCACCTCTCACGCATAAACGCAACTATTCCTTAAGTCTTCCCATAACACCAACAACCTTTTTGCCAGGCGGCTTTCCAACACGCTCGGTAATAGAGCCCGCAGAGTTTGTCTTCTGCAACGAAAGACGTGCCATCTCACCATCGAGATCAGAGGCTGGCTGTGAGAGTCGACGTGTGCGTTCTACGCGATAGTGTTTGGCGGGAAGACGCATAGATGCAAGGCCTGCGGCAAGACCGAGTGCAGATGCTGTAATGAGAGAAGCGTGTTAGATTAGATTATATTGTATACGGGTAGTAATTAGAGATGTGACATGGAAATCAGGAGGGAAGAGGTTAAGCAAAACAAAATAGAATGAGAAAAATAAGAATACGATGAAAATGGGAGATAATGGATAGTGATAATTGAAAACAAGATATGGCAGGATAAAAATCGAGGTCGAGATATATAGGGAAGCAAAGGTGGTGATAATATGTTCAAGTGTTTG
This sequence comes from Lanzia echinophila, assembly GCA_000812885.1. Taxonomy (NCBI): domain Eukaryota; kingdom Fungi; phylum Ascomycota; class Leotiomycetes; order Helotiales; family Rutstroemiaceae; genus Lanzia; species Lanzia echinophila. The sequence continues at coordinate 3,517 of JWJA01004903.1, forward strand.
ATGGATAAATATGGTGCTTTAAATCAAAACCAAAAAAACTTGAAGATTGAAAAGACTCACCACCAGCCATAACAACTCCAGTCATAGCAACCATGATTTCGGTTTCTGTTGTATGTAAAATGTATGTGTTTTTGTGAGGTTCTTTGTGTTGATTTGAAATATCTCTTGCTGTTCAGTTGATGATTGTTCAAGATAATTTGTATGTATCTATTGAGAAGATGTGATGTGTAGATGTGTAGATGTGTAGTAGAAAAGTAGAAGTATAAATACAAAGAAAGAGTAGCAAATAAATACTTCCTCTGGTACCATCCTTCCCCCCAAGATCAGTCAGACCATACCTGAGACTGTAGCAAGGACGGCCAACTAAATTATAATGATATGATTGGATGATAGTGCGGGGTAAGTGTCGTGTGCTAGTGTGTTTAAACAAGCCACACTCTGGGGAAAGATCCACTCCAACTTTTATGGGGGGGGGGCAATTCAGTTGAATGCCGGAGATCAATAAACTGAAAATTACTGGGGAAATTAGTAATCCTAATGAAATAAATATATGCGTAGATGATTTCCTCTAAGTAACTTTGAGTCTTTGACATTGTGTCTCTTTGATTGAATGAATACACACACATATTAATTGCAAGAGAATTATGAATATCATTGTGTTTCTCAATAATACTACATACATCATTGATGAAGATAAAGCCATTTTTTGCAGAATGGATAGATATATTGTGGTACGATTATTACCTGATGAACAACCTGAGCAGTTTAAAAAGTTAAAAACTACTTCTCAATAATGCATGAAATGCATATTTCCGAAGTGATGCCCTTTCGTTTGATTTCATCACGGGTTCTCCGAGCGTAATGATCATCGTTGTTGAGTGAAGGGAGGATAGGGTTGGAGATGTACAGTACGCACGCGTTTTATTGAGACCTGGTAATGTAGCCTCTACTCTTACAGCTTTCAATCCAACACCTCGATGACTTCACCCAAGTTCCAAGTTGCCGCTTCAAGATTCATAACAAGGAAAATGTTCAACAAACGCAAACAAATCACCAGGATAATCATCCACAACCAATCACAATACGCAAGTCACAAGACCCAACCAATCAGATATCTGCAATTTCTCTTGTTGCATATCTCATTTGACCGCGAGTTTGGATCAAACTCGCACTCAACCGATATCACTTCTGTAATGTCCTATCAAATCCTGACAACTGTATCGGTTGTACTCCGTACCACATTCACTAATAGACTATACTGACATCGAGTTTATCAGAAAGAGTCGCACCGTTCCGATTAAGAAAATATATAGATTCAAGGGGGAAGAATCCTAATTGAGAAGATTCCCGACATGATGTCGGAATGTAAGTTCTACAAATCCAATGAAAACCATAAAGTAGAACTTCGCCCCCACGAATTCGGGCTTTTTGCTTAATCAAGAAATTCACAGCATATTTTGCCTGCGGCGAAGTCTACACGAGCAATAAGCACGGAGTTGTGGTTTGAGGCGAGACGGGAATTGTGTTCTCCCAACGGAAACCCATCAATTCCACCTTTCATATACATCAATGAAACCGAACGTATTTGGTCCAATTGAGAATTCTCTGTACTTTTATCATTGTTACTTCTCTCTATGCTTCATATTAGTTTCATGAAGTTACCAAATCAGATTGGGGTCTGAAGTCTTGATGTGGAGATGATGATTCCAAAGCTTAAGTATAGTATTGTCATTGCGATTCCTTTTCATAAAATTTGCAACAACAAGGCGTTTTGCGAAATTCTAAGGGGGATTGAATGTTGTCGGCTATCATTTGGCCATTGTCATGCTGCCATTGCCACTAATCTCCGTTTCTGGTTGTGTAACCACCCTTTTCAATATACCAACGCACAAACTCGAGACCGAGGCAGTCTGAGAACCAAGTATATCATTCGAGATCGTTCTTCCATTTCAACTTTCCTCATCTTTCTGCAATGTGATATCGAGAAATTTCCATTTTTATTTATTTTAGACCATATTCTTTGGCGATGCAACGAATAGATTTCTTCATGTTCTTCTTGCTCTTTTTACTAAATAATGATAATACGAATGCTTTTGTAATAACACCTGGCCCTGCACGTCCAACTCCGATCCCTGATGAATCATGGACATTGGGACTTGCTCGTCGTCAAACAACGGCATTCTCTACCATATGCGGCTATTCGGATGGCTGGGCAGATGAATCCACAACAGCTGGGAGTGGCTACAACTGTCGCCAAGATACTATCCGCCACCTGTGGGGAGTGTGTGCGGTTACCAACTCGGCTGACATTGTGCATTGCAGTTTTGCGGGGTATTGTATAGATGACGATTGGTGTTTTAACGGCTGTGGTACTGAAAATGGAATGGTTACCACTTTTTGGTGTGTCTGATTTGCGATTCTATTTCATCGACTTGTGTGAACCGTACTTACCTGACATTTAAGTTCGAGTCAAAACCCTTATTGCTCCTCGGCTTTGCTGGTATCTTCTGAAACGACGTTCACGCATCTTGCGTGTGCTTCGTCGCCCGGTTCCGACTTTTATTTGGCGGTACCGACAACCACACGTATTTCTACTTCTATAGCCGAGAATGTCTCAACCGTGACTCCCACGTATTCAACTTCGAGCAGTTTATCAGTTGCGATAAATGGAGGCTCATCAAGCACTCTGAACTCTCCAATCTCTTCGGGACCTACATCCACCCCTGGCCCAGTCTCACCCAATCCTTCACTATCTTCAACCTCCATATACCAGGCACATTCATCTTTTGGGACGACCTCGCTCGAAGTCACACCCACTTCATCACCAGTAACCATGTCTTTTACCCCTCAGTCTACTTCTACTTCGACTTCAACTCCCATCTCCACAACCACAACCCATTCCCCTATATCTCCATCCTCAACAAACGACACCGGCGCAATAATCGGCGGAGTCATTGGAGGACTAACCCTTATATCCCTCACAATCCTCATTCTCACCCTACTAAAACGTTATCGTCCATCCACCTTCACCTCTCATCCAGAACCTGCACCCAAAACAATATACGATCCTGATTTGCCCGAGCTAGCAGGACCTGTAGCGAACATAGGCGGGATCCACGAGATGCATGATACTAGGGAGGATTTTAATGAATTAGATTTGGATGTTCCTGGTTTGGCTTGGAGAAGAAACGAACGGCTAAAGTTAGCCAGCGCCGCTAATGGTGGAGGATCTGCCGCTGTGGAATTAGCTGCATGATCGTATGGGGGAAAAGGAAAGATGCCAGTCTGAATTCTCGAGGTACTTTGGTGGCGTTTAATTTAATAGAAAAGTCTCGCGTGTTTCGACTTGGAGGATTATGATACCTGCAGATCTCTCTCTATTGCACTTCGGCAATGGCAATTCTGAGTTCTTATACTACTGTCACTAAAAATACATCGTTCTAACGCTAGGCTTCAGTTACCTCTACTAGCTTCTTATCCGCCATACTGTACAACTATACCTTTGATTATTGAGCCATTATATTACTAATTTCTAGACAGTTATGACATGTACACCAACATGTCATAACGCCTCCTCGCTCGGACTCCTAACCTCCACACCCACCGCGCACTTGACCGCCTTCGCATCTACGCTTTTCGACTTCACCGGCATATCCAGCCTTGCCTTGCCCACCGCAATCCACATTTCCAACTCCGGTACCAACTCTCCGATCCTGAATGGCTTCGTTACCACACTATCCATACCGGCGTCCTTGGCCCTCGCAATCTGTTCGCTCCTCGCGTTTGCTGTTAGCGCAATAACCGGCACTCTGCCATTTACTTTCCCGCTCTTCTCCCACTTGCGTATCTCCTTTACACATACCAGCCCATCCATTATCGGCATCTCTAGATCCATCAACACAATATCACACAGGGTTGCCGGAGTCCCGCAAGGTATATTAGTAGAGAAGGAAGAAGATTCCAAGAAAGACAGAGCTTCTACGCCGTGATTGGCAACCGAGACGATACAGCCAACTTTTTGAAGTTGTTTCGAGAGAACTTTTTGATTGACAACGTTATCCTCCACTATCAGGACGTGTTTGACCTCGGTAGAAACCCCGACTGAGCGAGACTGGGCTATCGCAATTGGGGATTGTGAGTGTGTGCGACTTCTTTTAAGCTCGGGGGTTGAAGGGCGAAGTTGTTTTTGCGCTTGGTGATCCATATTTAGGGGAATGATATTGTGGCCTTCGGGAGGGCCACATCGTCGTGCTCGGATATAGAAGGCGAACGTACTGCCTACTCCAGATGTTGATGCTAGACCGATTTGTCCGCCTTGCAGTTCTGTTAATTCGCGCGAGATAAATAGTCCTAAGCCCGAACCACCATATTGAACATGCGTTCGAGGCGATGCTTGGGAGAAGCGTTGGAAGAGAAGCCTTTGTTCATGTTCATCGAGACCTCGGCCACTGTCTTGTACCTCAACTTTTAGATAGACAACCTCCCCATCTCCCCATTCGCCCTCGGAGGTGTTCTGGCGTCGTCCTGCATTTCTCTCTAAATAGACAATCCCTGATTCGTTAGATGGAGGTTCTAGCGAAGCGCCGACTGTAATGGAGATAGCTCTTTTCTTTTGGCTTTGTGTGAATTTGATGGCGTTAGTGAGAAGATTGATTATGACCTGTAACATGCGACTGGGATCGAACTTCAACCAGTCTACTTGAAGGTCTTGTAATGAAGAATCGACATGAGAGTTAAGCGTAACATCGTTATTCCGCAATTCTCCGTCGAACATTCTCAGCGCATTGTCGACCAAAAGCAATGGTTGAACTTCGATTGGCGTGATGTAGAATAGATCCGAATCAAGTTTACTCAGCATTAAAATATCATCAATGATTCTCTTTTGATGCTGAGCACAAAGAGTAATTGTGGAAGCCGCATCAGCATAAGAATCCAAGGCTTCTCTGGGTATCACTACATCGTATTCTCCGTCGGCAAATCCTGTGATCGAGGTGGCAATCATATCTGCGCATTGTATGATGGCTGATAGCGGATTCCTCATTTCGTGGGATGTCATATCGATGAAGTTTTCCTGTTGTCTTTTGAGCTCGATCGCTTCTAACATCTTCCGTTTTTGGAAACCTTCTGCCCATTTTTGTTTGCTGATATCTGTCAAGCAACCCAGTACCCCGATAATGGTCCCACTGAAACAACAAACGTCAGTGATAACATTCCAAGAACATATGTAGCAGTGTAGTCGCAAGGGTGACTTACTCCTCTGCCATTTCCGGATATGATGCTAAAATAATCCAGGTATATCCGACAACACCATCTCGTTCATATTGTTCATCTGGCTTGTATGGTACCTTTAATCTTATTTCGGATGTACAAGTCCCGCCTGCGATTACTTTGGTCCACAAACTATCGATATATTCTAGGTCTAGGTCGTGTATAATTGAGCGCCAGCTCTAAAACCTCATTAGATACGGAAATTGGAAATGGAGTAGGTGAATGTCCAGGACATGTATTGCACCCTGGCATAGATGGTTTTGATGCGCATTCTCAAATTACTTACCTTTGGTATCTTTGCATCCTCTCTCGACAGATTTGTTAACTCATAATAAACCTCGTTTGAATATAACAGTTTTCCTTCGGTATCCATATGGAACATAGCAACGGGAGCCATATCCGCCATCCTTCTGAAGCGACTACCGAGCTCATCTGCCTCATAGGATTGTACTGCAAGTGCCTTTGCGAGTCGATTTCGATCCTCGGCAGCTTGTTTGGAGGCAATGCTGTTGCGTCGAGCCTCTTCTTCTATAACCACAGCAGTAGTAATAAAACTTGTAAGCTCTCTGCTAAGTATCTCTACAAACGTTCTGTACTCGACATCAAACCGTCTCTGGGAGTCAAGTCCTATGATGAGGAAGCCAAGCACTTCATCACTATTAGCTCGTATGGGTATAAAAGCGGCTCTATCCGAAATGGGTGTGCCTTCAAAGGCTTTGGTTAGAATAGGCGGAAATGTGTCATCGTCCTTTGACAGTAATGTTGGGGTTTCTGACTTCAAAGCCTCGTTGAAACTCGAGAATAACGCTTCTTTTTCCTCCCCAGATTCAATATGTTTAGCCACATATTGCTCAAAGCACGGGATTCTGATAGCCCCCTCCAGCAGCCAAGTATCAACCGCACCTCTCTTTTCTAAATCGTCGGACGGTGATTCATCGTGACTAGGATGTTTAGAATATAACAATGCGTATTGTACGTCTGGGTGGTATGGCTCAAGACTGCGTAACAGCCGATTCCAAAAGTCCTTAATTTTCCGAGACGGAGCAGCCTCCTGTCCTAAACGGAACATAAATTGTGCCCGACGACTAGAAATGACTTGACTTGTGGTATCAAAGACAACGGTGTAGCTATAAAACTTTAGTAACGGGTCGTGGAAAGGAGGTTCGGTTGAAAAATTTGCTTACAACGCAGTATTTGGGGCGAGTGTCGTATTAAAAGGCATTAATGATATGGAATAATATATTTCTTCAGTATAGCCGTTCCTATCCACACATATAGAGTCGTCTATCGTGGCAGCCCTGCCAGTCTTGGTGGCCACCTCGTACTTTGATTGGAATTTGTTGTTCGGGTTTAACGACGTTTCGAGAATTGGTTGGCCCATAAACTGTGGAGATTTCCAAGCAGTCATTGCCATGTATGCTTCGTTGTACATCAAGATAAGACTTGTACCCCAACATATCCCAACAGGTCTAGGATCTGTCATCAAGAAGTTGCACATTCGTCGAACATCTTCGGGCCACAAACTGATAGGTCCCAATTCGGTGGCCGCCCAGTCAAACGCGAGAAAATAGCGAACATGCGGTGACAAATTTGGGAGTGAATCCGGTGCAAATATATCGTGTGGACCAAGAGCAGTATAATGTTCCTGGGCAGGTGGTGTTAACATCCCGTATCCATTTTGGTGGGCCTCGAGTTCCACTTCGGATACCACATGAGTCTGGTGAGAGTCAAATTTCAAGTTCGACGCTGGTTGTAAATTTCTCGAAGAAGTTTGCGGCCGTTTGCTGATAGATTTCGCTTTGCTGCTTCTTCCTATCGATTCAGGGGTTCCAGCTACGATCCGCCATCTTTTTCTCAGGGTTTGCCTAGTCCATCTCAATCCACAACAAGATATGGCTGTTTCTTCTGAATGCTCTCGTCCTCCCGGACCTTGTAGGAAGTTCTTGGGCGTGTACTCCGTATCTAAAAGAAGTGTGCTACAGTTACCTTCGGTGTAACATATCCCTAAAGCTTTTGCCTTCGGATTTTCATATACTGGAGTCGTTCCATCTGGTTTGGTGAGGTCGAGTATGATGACGGCTCGGTCGTCCGACTCGAATAGTTCGAGAACACCTATATCGCTTAACCCGGCGGGCTGATCTTCACAGCTCTGAGTACGACCTGCAAGCATTGAAGGAGTTTGCGCCGAATGTGGTTGACCCGTCGCGTTCCGACTCGCGGACGAGAGTATTGATAGACCGTTGGAGTATGGAGGTTTACTCGCCATCTTATTGGGTGGGGAATATGCTCGCTAAGTCTCCTTCTGTGATTGATCTCCTGCTTCCTCGACCAATGATGCAAACATCAAGTCGGGCGGCATTCAAAGTACCACCGCTTGTAGTCCTCGCATCAAGCTTATGTACCTCGCTTTTCGAGTACTGTCGCTGCGAGTTTCCTTAAGTATACTATATTTTAATCAATATTATTACTTTTCGTCGTATGTTATATCGTCACTTGTGAGATGATACTTTAGAAGGGTTGCTGAAACGATGATGGCATTTACCTGTTTGCGAGCTTCTTTCCACGAGAGTAATTCGAATCAATATTCGATTCGGTGACGAAAATATAACGTTAAACTTTCCACAATACCTACCGAACTATCAAACACGCTCA
>JWJA01004904.1:0-10839 GCA_000812885.1 Lanzia echinophila
TTAATTAATATAAGATATATAAATAATAAGAATTTATATCCTTAAATATATAATCGCCGGTATAGTAGATATAATTTAACCTTTTATACGGTAACTTAATATTATGGTAACTCATTATTGTTATTACCTCCAACAGTACGAATTAAGGGTGCCATCCGTATGTAGTAAGAGTGAAGCAGTGAAGTTTCATTGACAAGTGTGACGTTCGATGGAGATCTTTTTCTACCTCACAGATTGTTGACAATGCCGATCCGAAAAGGATATTTGAAGAACCACAGCACCGTGGAGTCTTTAAAGGCATCCAGAGGGTTGGAAATCGCCGTGAAGGAAGAAGCTCTGGACAAGTCTGCATTTCTGGTGTGCAGTGAGCGGGAACTTCGATTTGCAGACAAGCCTGCCAAGGCACCATGCTATAGTCAATACTTGCAGCCGAGAACTCAATGGCTAGGATTCCCGCGAGGTTTCTCATTCTACTTGTGGCGAAACAAATTTGGGTCCCATATCGAGCAGTCTGCAGGACTAGAGAAAACAAGGACAACAACGGGGCATCACCCGCTTTCAAAAGCGTACGAACAGTACTACAACCAAGGTCTTTATGACTTGAGTCGTCCTACGAAGTACATGATGAAGATGAAGACGATGACGAAGGTAGTTTGGGTAGTTGGAAGTTGGGGGATCTTTTGAGATGATGTATTATTTGTGGCCACAACATGTTTTATTGCAGTCATATTATGGGGACATTTGACAGATTGCTGGGGGTATTTTTAGTTCATCTTATGCGTGGGTTTTGCTGTAGTATCAGCATATCTCTCGTTGATAGTTCGATATATATCATCAATCAATATGAAAAGCAACATTATATAGCAATCCTACTACATTCTCACAGTACGTGATATACCTGGTAGCTAATAACTTCTAGCTCGTAAAGACTACGATACATACTTTGATTGTATTTCGCTGTCTGCTTCTCCATTCGTGTGATGCTGATGATTGGAAGTATGTATGTATTATTTCCCTGATTGAACCCCCATCAAAGTTGTAAGAGAGAGCATAAACGAAAAACGTTACGTTGGAATAACTTCATAAACAAATACACCTTGTCCCAATGGACTTTCTGCCAGTCCCTCCCCTCCCTCATTATGCCGGACAGCGCCGGCGGTCAAAATTCCAGCTTTTTCACGAATTTTGAAGCAATGGAGAATTGTAATTAAGTGAGATGATGATATATATAGTATTCCAACTTTGGAAATATCTATTACAATGTTAATATTAGGAAATAAATTCTTATGACTTCTTACGAATCGAGGGTGCCATAGATAAAAGTGAAATGTCCTTCCTTCCACATTCATTACTTGCAAGTTCCTTCCCAAAAGCTCAAAAGTTGGATGATTGTGAGTGAGTGTCCCTTCTGTCCCTTCCTTGCTGGTTTTTTCCAAAAACGTTACGCGAAGGTAAAGCCACTTTCAAAACGATTATTTTATGGTCAGCTTCAACTTCACTTTTATTTTAAAGCTTTTACTTTCCCATCCTGAAAATCATTCTGTATCTTGTAAAAAAAAAAAAGTCTTCTTTCAGACATTACCATCAAGAAACTACTTCTTCTACTACTGTAGTACTATATTCTTTTTCTGTGTGCCAGTAGGTACCGGGATTCTCTTTTTTTACTGTCCCTTTTCGAGAGATGCTAACTAAGCAAAGTTCACGGCCAAAGAACTTGGCCACCAAGACCTACGAATGAGTTGCTCTTGTGTCCCAAATGTTCCAACAACCCTCACGCTACGGAGGATGTACGTTCCAAAACCTACCCAGACGGCAGAGCTCTCCAAATTCATCTCGCAGCACCACGACATACACCATACGGCGAATTCAGAACACGCCATGACTACCTGGCTGAGCAGAACCGTGGGAATGGCGATGACAAGCCTTACAAATGTCAGTATGGTTGCGGCGAGTCTTTCGAGGATTGGACTGGGCTAGAATGTCACATAGATAGAGGCGAACGAGAGGATCATGGAGAGGATCACTTCAGGCTGAAGATCACAGATGGTTGGCATACTCGGAATTTCCTTCCTGGTGCGTATTGCCCGGAAGATTTGGACATTTATGTTCCTTTCCGTCGCGACATTTGTTAGAAAGGGTTCTACATAGGGAGAGGAAATCATAAAAGTCTGTTGCCGTGGAAAGGAGCTTAATTCTGCGGTTTTGAGGGGATGGGAAATCTGTTTGCGGAGGAATTGGATGGCTACGATCAAGGATGGGTGCATCTTCTGGTGACGAAAAATGATATGCTGGGGCCATCGCTTTGTCTTCTAGCAAGAACGATGTCGAAAGTGGGTATGACATAGAAATACTAGGTGATGCCGAATTATTTTGCTATGTATAGCTGTTTTCCTTAGTCTGAAATAAACTCGAGCACATGTACATGATGAAATACAAAATGCTGTCATTTCCTGCTATTTGTTGACCATAACTTATCCACCAATGTAGGTTTTATAAATTATATTACACCAGTCTGGATTTGATTATTTGTTGAGATTCACTCAACACTCCTGTAAGGTTGCTGATATACACAATCATAAGGTCGAATTCATAAAGCATATTATCATTTCCCTAACATCTCCATCTTGTTTCATGCATCATTACCAACAAATTACATAAAAGCCTCATTTAAAGTGGTAAAAATGGGCAAAATATCATTAGACACGGGACTACACAAGATGTCTGGAAGTAGTCTCCAATTACTCGAGCAGAAACTACAGACTGCGTCATGAAAATCCAATTGCAAATTCAAATATTCTCGTCACAAGGAAGTCGGTAGCTTGTAAGAGTAACTAATTTGATTTCGAGAATCAAAAATCTCTTAACCAACCATACAAAATGAAAGCAGAGAAGATTATCTACCTCGAAAACGATCATACATGATCATTGCTGGGACCTTGTCACCACAAGAAGCAATTACGTATGCCTCTGGTTGGAAAAATTGCTCATGATTGAGCAACCTATTACCAACGCGAACTCCGTGTACCTGACCGTCACGAATGTGATCAGCACAAAACCCACGCAAGAACTTTACTAAAGGCTTTGCCTTCCATTTCGCCAGGTCCGTGGCCATGTCCTTCCTTCCCCACAAAGATTCTTCCATCCTTCGCTCTGGAAAGCGCGACATTCAGCCGATTGAGGCTTCTCAAGAAATACATAGGTTGGTTGACCATTCGATGCACTCGTGCTGTATTCGATTGTCACGATGGTCTTTTCTCTTTTTTCGATCCATCCACAGAAGAAACTTCCAACAAATGCTCCACCACAATATCTAACCGTTCGCGGCGCAAGAATCGCTTGATTAAGCGTTTTGATTTATTGCTGTGTTAACCGGAAAGGGGATGAAGTGGTCAACTCAAAAGCCGAGACCAAAAAGGACGTCCGATTTGACTTGGCTCTCTATGGAGCAAAATTCCAATTCATTCAAGAATCTTATTGCGGCAGAGACAATTCACTGTTGACACGGATGGTCAACTAGGTTGGATTTGGCAACGCCATTCTCCGTGTACCCATAGCTTTCGATATTGCTGAGTTAATCGGATGGGGGATGAAGTGGTTGACTTCAGGCAGAGCATATCCTCCACTGACACCAAAACAGAGGACTTGACTGTATCGGGATGCTTCTTCATAATGCCCCCAACCAAATCGACAACCTTCTTCCGAATTGGACGATTGGATGTCGGTGGATGATCCATCAAATGGCATTTTATGATCCCATTTTCGGCATATCCGTATACGTACTTCGCGACAACGGAAAATATATCGCTGTGCATGCGATATTGCTGTGTTAATCGGACAGGGACAAATCCTACATGAACCATCCTCATCATGGGCTCGAGAGTGCCCTAATACCTCATTGGCGATCGCTCGTTTGATGGTAAAAACTGAGCCAATTGATCGGGATCACCAATTCCTGTTGCAATCTCCAGGGTAGGTGCACAACGGGCCACCGTCACCCACCATGGCATCTCTGAGGTGTTGCAGACCTCGTCTGCAATGAAGACTTGTGCACCGAAGTTCCTAATGCCCATCTATGAAATATCAGGATGCATAAGATATTGCTGCGTTAATCGGACAGGGACAAATTTGGGATCGAGAGTGGCCTGTTCTCTCACTTACTTGTGGCAGCCAAGCGGTCATAATGACGTTGCATTTTTATCCTTCGATGTCGGCTCTCCCCATCATACCGAAGCAGAATTTGATCCATCCTGAGTCAACTTGTGCGGTTACTGGCCGCTGAAAACTCACGAGGGCTGTATTTTGATGCGCTAAAGCATCTAGTGAATTGGTCATTTATCATCATTGGAGAGCAGATGTAAGCTTGCCAACTTTGTTTAAATCCGATCTGGCAGTAAGGAACTCGAGTTTGGGAACCGACAGCGCCGCCACCGATTTGAAGGCCTGTCGCGTTATTGACAGGGCCCAATATCGTACCAAGCTGAGCTGGAGCGTTGAAATGACGCTTCAACAGACATGCCCCCGGGATACCGAAGGACGCAATGTGCGTTCAAAGTTTCGAAGATTCACTGAATTCTGTGATCCACATTACTTATTGCATTTCGCTGCATGCTGCATCAATGCCAGAACCAAGAGATCTGGTGTTGAAAGTTTTGACTGTTATATAGTACTTAGACGACCCTAGCATTCAGGGCTGAGTTTTCCTCCAGCCGGTGGGATCAAAGAAGTGATCCAGTTCGTTGTAATCGCTCACGCCCGTGGTTTCTTTGTTCTTGGCAGCAAAACTCTTCCGACTATTGTAAAGTCTCCGTAACAAAGTTTGGGACATTGATTGAAGACTGTGCTATTTGGTTGAACTGCGATCAATCGTAGCTTGCCAGCGATATCGTCAAAACAGGCTCAAGAGGGAGTTGTTGACCGGTCGTATTCAGCTCGAGATTGGACTGTCAGTTTTCATTGGACTTTTTATACCGAGGTTCCATGTCTAGATCTCACGCCTCATCGCAGAACGTGGCAGATGCTTGATCTGAGTATTTAGTATCCGCGGTCCATGAAGCCAGAGTGTCGCAGAGATGAAGCCCGTAGCAGAGAAGCTGTAGGCATTCAAGAACCTTGCGGTTCTTGATATCGCGATAGTTCTTGCACTATCGAAAGGTTTGCTCCGTAATGCCAGGATTGGCGGCATGAATAGCCGGGTAGATGTTTGCTGTCATCTTATGCAGAAGTCATAAATATTCGTGTTTTGTTTTGTTGTGAGGTATATGAATGAATATTGTTTGAACCGAGTAAATCTGAAGGGTTCTTGTGTTTGTGTGTGAATAGATGGGACGACATTAGTTGATATAATAAAAAGCTCTGAAAAATTGAGGAAACGTACAAACAGCAGTACAGTTTCGACTTTCAATCTATAGTGAGTGTGAATCGGCGCGTGTGAGTGACTGCTCTACCAGAAGGATTATCAACTTTCTTTAACTGACATTGTTTGTCCGTGTTTTGCGGAAAACATGGAAGTTTGCAAAAGCCACCAAGTCGTGGATTACTGGCGTATGTCATCGCGACAGTCGCAGAAAGGTGATCTGCATGGTCCTTTTGTCGTGGCTACTTTAGAATCCAGCTTTGCCATTTCGAGGCAAGGGACACATCGAACAGTAAGATGGTGTGATGTATTGAGGACAGATCGTATGTGGTGCGAGTAATCAGAGTGGTCCTATCGAGGTCAATGATGCTGATATCGAATGCGACTTTTACAAGATGCTCAACATCTCTCCCACCGGGATGAGAAGTGGAATCGAACGTGTTTTGATGAAAATTGGTATCCTCGCGATTTCACAAATGACTGAGATGAAGAACTAGCATTGATGCAGCTCGTGATGAACATTTCAAGCTGCCAAAAGATCGCATCCGCGGCTTGGAAAGATTATGGCAAGATTACTGGATACCAAAGCTCGTGAAAAGTACAACGAGTTATGTGCCCACGAATCACCACCACCACTATGGGATTGGGAAATAATGGAATAGAACAGGAAAGAGGAAAGGATACTATGGAGAGAAAGGGCCGAAGAAGAAGCACCATTGCCTGAATACATCGCGCCTTCACTATCACCACGGTCAGATGGACTCAGCTCATTGCGATCCAGCCAAGGGAGCGATATCACTGCAGGAAGACGCCAAAGTCCCGTAGAATCACGAGCTGAAGTACACCACGCGACGCTAACTGATGTGCAAAGACAAACGGCACTGCTTGAGGAGACGCTAGCTTGCGTACGGGATCAAGGTGCATCATTTGAGTTGATGCTAGTTGGTGTACAGGAGCAGGCTGCGCTAATCGAGAGGGCACTGGTCAACATTCGGCAGGCAAAGGAATCCTCTTAAGATAACCTCTATTTTGGTGAAGCTATGGGTAGATGATTGGTTGCTCAGATGAATGGCGTTGGTATCTGGGACTGCGGGATGTAATTATCTTCCTTATGAACTTCTTTTTCACCTGTAGTTATAGAACAATTCACTTCCTCACGATCCGTCTTTTCGTTTCCACTACTTACTTGACATCACCCAGAGATCTCACCGTCACCAAAAAAGAAATCTCCCCAGCCGCCGTCTCCACTCCACTACAGCACCCAGCAGCAACATCAGCAAAAAACCAACTCAACCGCACAAACCTCGCCCCAAAAATCTTCAAAAAAGGCAAAAAATAAACGTTCAATGAAGGGAATTGAGCCCAACGCGGGGGTCGAACCCGCAACCTTGTGATGATCCTGAACTCAAAGATCTTTGAATCTTAAGAGTCACACGCTCTACCGATTGAGCTAGCCGGGCAGGCTATTAATTTGTATTGTTTGATGGAATGCGGTGGCTTACTTGAATACATATAATCCCAACATATGTAATAAGGTGGAAAGCGCTGAAAAGTTTTTTTTTTTTTTTTTTCCTTGGAGGGGTCAGTGGGGCACGAGCTCGGACACTTTTCTTACAGGTGCTCCATATTGGTTGGATGGGGCCATGGTATTGGTGGACCTGAATCGGGAGGTTGCAGGGTGCTTACCTAGTTGGTGGAGTGGGGCTTGATTGACAGGCTTGGACTTCTCTTGTTTCTGTTTGTCTTGGTGGGGCAAACTTTGCTTTGTCTTTGAGAAGTTTTCGAATTTCGTTTCATCAGAACAACTTCGTGAGCTTTGTGAGATTCCATAGTCCTCAGTCGAATGGTATCTCAATGTAACAAAGCGAAGAAAAGCTATACAAGGATTATCATGGGGGCAAGTTCCCAAACCCCTTTTTTCTCGCTGCGCTCGATGGTCAATTGCCCACCTAGTACCTACTGAGGACAACACAAGGTAGGTCGACAGGACAGGTAGGTAGGTAGGTAGGAAAATGCTTCGCACCAAACGAATTAACAACAACCCATCCAATATCCTCATTGCATTTGGAACATTCATCAATGATATAGATGGACTGTTGTATATAGTAGTATATTGCGTTAATCATACATCAAATGTATCCTATGAGCAATGTGCGCTCTGCTCTGCTCTTTGCTGTGAAATAATCAAATAGCCACCCACCAATGTAATGCGCGAAACTCCCTCAATGCCATATAGTCAATCTATCACAATGTAATAATACATAACCCAGGGTATCACACCATGCCGTAATCGATGCCCATATTTGCGCCCATGAAACTGCAATTGAGATCGTTAAAAGTAAGAATCGTCTTCGTCTTCACTATCCATAATTTTGACTTTCACAACATCCTTGATCTCCTCATTGACCAAATCTCCCATCTCGGAACTGTCCTTCAGTATTTCCCTTGCTTCATCGACCTCGACGTTCATGTCTTCCTTAATCAATAGTACCGTAAGCTCGGGTACCACCACAGACTGTACGAATGCTGTAGGACTTCTTGCTGCTACGAGACGGTCCTGCGGGGCTCTCTTTTTGAGTAAAGGTGTAAATTTGTTCATGATATTCTCAGACATGGTACGCAATCCACGAGAACCATAATATCCAGGTATAAGATTCGTGGTACTCTTCAAAAGATTTCGATCTTTGCCGGATTTGACATTGTCTTCGAAAATTGTGCGATAATAACAATCGGCCCCCTTTATCAAATTCTTAATGAACGGGTAATGGCTCTCGATCCTTGAATCTAAAGCCATCCAATCAATATCGGGGTATCCCTTCGACTTCCAATCTGTTTGGGCGCTTTTCTTTTGGTGAGAAAGACAAAATTTCTCTTGCATGCGCGTGTTCATTTCTCCAAATGCTCTCAGGTCTTCTTCGTTGACCGGCTCCTTGCACATAGGACAACGAGGTACAGAATCAATAATGGAATCATCTTCTAATTGTGTAGCCGATGGAATATTTGGATTAAGAGGTCGCTCCGCCCTAACTTTCTTGACAAGCTCTTCAACATCCCCAAGAAACTCATCTTCGCCAAATCTTTGGAATTGTATCGAAGGGGGTTCTTTCGTTTTGGCTGCGGGCTTTATTTTCGTAGGCGAATCGAGTCCAGACATGTCATTGGCACCGTGGTAACTAATATATTTCGGCCTTGGGCTATCTAGGGATTCACCAGGTAATAACAGCTTCGCATGATTCACAAAACCTGATTCCTTCGATGTATCCTTCGATGTCTCTTCTTCCAGGCTCACATCACTATCCGAATCCACTTTGTATTTCTCAATTTTTTTTATTGGTGACTTCTTATATGAGTTTCTCCCAGCTAGTTTATCGTTAGCTAAGGCACCTTCGTAACAGAGAAAACATACGCTTAGGCGGTCGGGGTGCTTTATGAAAACTTGTGTATGATGCCCTTGGTTTTGGCTTTTTGGTTATTATGTTTCCAAAGACGTCGGATTCCGGTTCGTGATTAGATGCCTTGGTCTTTTCGCCCTTCGTCGAAATCCATGAGGACTCCCTCTCATATGATGGTTCGGAAGATTGACCGCGCTTTAGCAATTCCAATGGTTGTGTTCTGGCAGACTTTCGTGAACCAGGCTTGGGTGCATTTTGTGCAATTGGTGTCTTTGCTGTCGATAACCCCAACGTTTTCGTCATGTCTGCACTGACTTTGTTTGGAGATTCATCATCAGAAGAATCTAGTTGCAAATGCGACCGTTGAAGTTCGTCGATAGAGTCGGAATCTTGGTCTGAATTGTCTGGAGCTCGATTGATATCTTCCTCCTCCTCCTCCTCCATTGGCAGTTTTCTTTTCGAGGTAGTCGATGTAGAATGCGGTAATCTATTTCCATTCTCTTTCCCTGGCCCCTTTGAATCTCGCTTCTGCGACCTATTGCTACCGGGGTTGCTCGCAATGCTATTATTGCCAGCTCGACTTTTAGTAGCAGGCATCACTTGTGTATCTCCTTGAGTGGTCGCAGGGCGTTTGGATTTTTGTAAAAGGTTAGGTAAATTATGTTTAGTTAGACCTTGACGACGTTTTATTCCTTTTTTGCTATCATCAAGATGCAACGGGAACATTTTGGTAATGTTCTCAAATCGCGTCCTTTAAGTTCTTCAAGTCGCGCTTGCCGCATAAAGTTTGAAATGAAGTAACAAATTCTGTAGTGGGTCAAATAAACTGGAAAGTTCATGAATTGAATAGAAATTATATATTAAAAGGTTCTTCAGACCGCCTAGAACAATAGACAAAGAAAACTGAATTTCTTGTATAATAAACCCTTTGATTGTAAGTACAAAAGTTGAGAATCTATCTCACTTCATTTTGTTTTGACTACAAGGTATCTACAACACCACCTGTAGCTCAAGCTCTCTTGCAGTCTTGGGTAGCAAGTGATAGACAGATATGGTAGGCGGTCAGTTAGTGAGTTGGGATGGCTACCAATCTAGATTTGTTCCACAAGAAAATGGTCCAAGCGTTCTATAGTTAGCATCCCATGTCATGTCACTGCTTTCACAATTTATTATTCATTCTTCCAAAGTTTCGATTACCGTATAAACAGTATCTCACTTGTATTAATGAAAGGAAAGGAAAGGAAAGGAAAGGAAAGGAAAGGAAACATTTAAAATATGGCAGCTCTTAACAGAAAGTATGCAGCTTTACCAGATCTGGTATGTTTCATTCATATCTTATTATCTTTGATCTTTGAATAAATAATTGACTAAATCTCTTAATAGGATTCTGCACCAGATATCTATGAAACCCCTGAACTAACAGATGATAATTCCACTGCTCCAGTATGTTAACCTTCATTTTCCATTCTTTTCCTACTTGTCTCATGTATGATTAGACAGGCAGGCCTCGATCCCAATCAACTTCCTCTTCCTATCGCGATTTTGGAGAAGACGAAGATGAAGCAGGAGGCATTTCCCGTTCACGATTACAACCAAACGAAGCTCGTTCGCATTTCTCCCCCGCACAAATCGATGCACGCGATGTAGATTTCTCGGATAGAGTCACTGCAAAACGAAAGTCTTATAAAGCTTCCTCAAGGCGACAAAGAAAAGATGGTACAGAAGAGTTTGGCGATTTCAGTGATGAGGAAGATGGTGAAAGCCTGGAGCGAAAGCTTGCCCGATTAAGACGGGAGATTGAGGAAGTCAAAGAGGAATGTGGGAAAAGAAAAGAGGAGAAGAAGGATGAAGATGAAGCAAGAAGCAATGAGGATGATATTACGGCATTGAGCAATTTGTTAGATGGATTATCTACAACTCAAGATGGACAAGCAACAAGTGCTGGGACAAAATTAGCTAAAGACTTGGGAACGGGAATCAAAGCTAATGGGCCACCTCACACTTCACAAGATTCCGCAGAACCTTCTGGAGTTACGAAACCGCCTGTTCATCAACAAAGCCATGCTTTGGCAGCCAAAAGATCGCATCCGCGGC
>JWJA01004905.1:0-15242 GCA_000812885.1 Lanzia echinophila
ATTAAATAAACCTTCAGCCGCCTCAGCCTTTGTGTGACCAACCATAACGCACTACGGTACTTGCCAAAAAATGGTGATATGACAGGTACATACTGCAGTGTACACTGATAGGGTGAAATATTATTGGATATGCTGGCAAGATGCTTTGCGTTTTATCCGCAGTTCACTTCAACGCCACCGCCCCCATTCCATGTGTGAAGAACAACTGGTAATTATAGCTAGCACAACACATTTTGAGAAGGCATAGCATATAGATGACGGCCTTGGCTACATTTACCTTGAACGCCCGAGGCTTTCTTGAGACTTTCTTCCTCACAGCCTCACTGGTATTTTATATAAGCTCACACTTTCGCCCCGAGCATCTCTTGAAGTTTTCTTTCTCACAGCCTTACTAGTAAATTATCTAAGCTCGCACTTCCTCCCCGAGAAATTTTAAAAACTTCTTTTCCTTAAGTATATTACTTAGTGATGTATCGTAGTTATTGTTCATGAGGAAACGTTAGCAATACATTGGTACATTGGTATCTGATTTCCCCGACCATTAGTTCGTTCCTGTGTTATGACAATATCCGAATACAACATGAGTCTATCAAACGCCAGCAGTCAGACCTCGGAGCCCGCCGGAAATATCGAAGACGGCCCACCTCACGATCAAGTACATGCATTTGCAGCAGTATATCAACATGGCAATGACAAGATCGCCAAGTACTGGATCCGCGAGATGATAGCTTTAGGAATATCAATGGGGCTTATCGCGGCCATATTCGCAATTCTTGGGCATTTTAACGGACATGAACTCCCCAATTGGCCATATTCCATCAACTTGAACACGTTGATATCTATTCTATCAACAATTAAACAGATATTGTTTACGATGGTCATGACTGCAATCATCAGTCAGTCGAAGTGGTTGTGGTATACACGGGACCAACCACTGCTGCACATGGACCATATTGACCAAGCAAGCCGCGGGGTATTCGGGTCTCTCAAGCTGCTCTTTAGGGGTCCTAGAAATACTACGGCCACCGTGGGTGCGCTCCTTACTGTCCTATCGTTTTTTGTGGGGCCTTTCACGCAGCAAGCCATTAATACAACCCCATGCCCGCGGACCCTGGCAAGAGATATCTCCTCGGTGCCGATTGCTCATTATGCACCTGGATCCAGCACCCCCGACCAGGCGCTTTCGACTGACGGCTTTTTCACATCGCTGCCCCTCGGGATGATGGCTACTGCTGTAAACGGCATTGTCAACCCCGATATCAATAACACGGTGATTACTGCTGCAACCATCTGCTCTACTGGAAATTGCACGTTTCCCCAGGACAGCGAAGGGATCACACATTCGACGATAGGCTTTTGTTCTGCCTGTGTAGATACAACACCGTTAGTTGATCTAAGCAGCGACAGCACCCTCACTCTTCCCAACAAGCAATGGGTAGCCTGGCCAGCGCGAATGATCGATGCTTGTACTTCTGATGACCTAACTTGGGCCTCATCAACATTCACAGATTTGTTTGCAGGTCTGGCCTCTCAGAACTCTCTGGCGAATATCAGCATGCTGGCGTTGACACGGGCATGGTGTAATGATTATAGCAACCTAACCGGATGTCCTGCAAATATCACATTAGAAAATAACGATGTAATAAACTCTACGGGAGTGGTAGCGACAGTCTGCATTATATATCCTTGTCTGAAAAACTTCAGAGCCAACGTCAATCTAGGCGTCTTGAACGAGACGTTGGTATCAACTGTCCCAGCGACGGGGGACTGGACCCTATCCTCTGATACGGATAAGCCCGTAGAGGTTTGGCAGTCATTGAGTGTGTATAACTTCGACAATCGACGTTTAAATTTCACTGCAATAAAAGAGCCTTGCCGCATAAACAACGTCGAATATAATATCTCGACATTTAAAGACATCCCTCATGTCTCAGGCCGTTCCTTCGTCCAAATCAGAACAGTCGACAATACTACCTACGATGCGCCGGCCGAATGCGTCTTCAGGATGGATGCCTTGTACGGGGAAAAATTAAGTGACTTCATAGTAATGAATCTTTTTACCATCGGGGGTTACTGTCGAGCGATCTACTCCTACATGAATTGGTGGAACGCAAGCCTAATGTGCTCGGTGCCTTTGTATGATGACTCGAACCAGAATGAGACGAACCCGAATTGGTGGCTAACTCCGCTTTGGGCCTCTGGAGTGGCAACACCACAAAGATTCATCACAATCATGGACGACTTCTCCACCACCATGACGAACTATCTGCGCACGACAGGGGGGTGGCTTATTGACTATGACAATATACCACGCGACTGGGCAAACGGCACTGTGCAAGAGATGACAGTCTGTAATGTGTTTGAGTGGGAATGGTTGTTGATGCCACTTCTGCTCCTCGTCGTCGGCGTGGCCCTTTTGGCGGCAGTGATTTTCGACAATTATCGATTTCGTGCCCAACAGGTCTGGAAGGACTCGCTTTTGCCACTTCTTCTCTACCGCACTAGCCTGCCCACACAGCCCGATAGCGATCCTAATGTTCTTCCGACCATGGATCTCAAGGATTTGGAGACTCTGACGCAGCGGATAAAGGGGAGGTTCCAGAACGGAAATGACGCCGGGTTTGTTTCATCTGAGGCTGTTGGGAATGATTCGTCGATCGAGTTGCCGGATTTGGAATTCCGCTCGTTGATTGAGCATTCGAATCGAGATAATTAGTTATATGGAAATTTCGAAAATTACTGATGAACTTTGCTATCAATAATATGTGTTTATCGTCAGCCTGGCATTGCCATCGATATAGCTCAGAAAGATAAGCTTATATTCTGTAAGTTTTAGTGCAGGCGTAACGATGAAATATAAAGGAGAAGAAAATGCTTCATTTCCGGCAAAGGAGTGAGAGGATAGGGGGGAATGGATCACATGCTGTGGCGGATGTGGTGCTGTAATGTTAGATGTCTCTGCGATTATGGGGTGATGCGGTTTACAAATTCAATAACCAGTAAATCAATAGTAATTAGGAGTATTTCTTAATGTGACATTCATATTAGATCAATGGATATTGATACACACTTTTCAGACGTTGGCTTGTGTTATCGGGGAGACGAATGGGAAACGCAAGTTGTTACTGGTGTGTGCCTGTAAGCTATATTCCCAGGGAAATATTAAATATTGACCATACTGGGGAGGTTCTGGATATGATGTGGGGACTTAAAGGTTTAAAGGGCGTATATCACAGTTGCCTAGATCTAGTAATAAGGTAATATGGCTGCATTGATATTGGGAGGATCGTGACGATCTCCCTTCTACCATATATCTAGCTAGGGGCTAGCTAAACCTAAGCGAAATCGGAGTTTGAGGAGTATTTGGAATATTGCTTTTCAAAAGAATATAAGCAAAGTTACAATATTACTCTGCGTGGTAAAGGTTACCTTTGCTATCGCCGAAGGGTAACCTGAGCATCGAATAGCATATTCATGTCCAAGTTTTGTTCATGCACGGTAAAGGTAGACAGAATTTCAATCTATCTTAAAGCCCCACCGTACACGATCAAACAACCGTACAAGATCAAACAGCCATATTGACACAAATAGTCACTTGGTACGGTCGCCCCTGATTTGATGTACAGCCGAGATCACCGTAGATCAATACAAAAAAATCTGCCATAATTTGGTACTATTGCCAAAGCTACTTAATACCACAATATTTCGGACTACAGTCCTTCATTCACTCAAAGTTACATCTTCATCCACACAGCGACACATCGAAGACCACACCCCAAGTAACATTGTCATTAAGACATCGAATACCAAAACGCAAATTACCCACGACAAGAACAATGTTGTTACGAAACAATAAACTCTACGAAGTAGGTTGTCCAGACTAGATATCAATCATCAAATTATTGCTTTCAATGCTGACTACTTTATAGGCCTTTCCAGATTCGGAAAATCTCTACTTGCTGGCAGAGCTTCCTGACCGAGAACAACTGCTTTTCAACACTTCTTACAAGCCAAATGGTGATCTGGCCGAGTTCAAGTATTTCGAACGCCTCCCTGAAGAACTTCGACTCATGATTTGGCGCCGATGCTTCCCACCAGGACGTATTGTTCGTCTCCATCTAGGATGGCATTATGAGCGCTTACATCCGTTCCATGATAATCCACGTCCGATCACCGCCGAAGTTAATCAGGAATCCCGCCACGAGACACTTCGATGTTATGGTGACCTATTTATAGAATCCGACGACATCAACGACCTCTGTTTTAGAGGGAGGATTCGCCTAAGACATCCTCGAATTTGGCTTAACCCAAAGATCGATACAGTAATTGTAGAGACGGATAATTTCGAAGACCGTGAAGAGATGTACTTGCGTGAATTATTTAGAAACGATCAGAAGCGACTGCACAGCATACAATCACTTCGATTTGAAACTTCTGTATTAAGGGAAAAGGTTAACACTAACGAATTTCTGCGATGTACTGGTTCGTATATCGATGCGCTTGTATACTTTCCGAACTTGCAACTATTGACGCTTGCTATGCAAGTTTTCGATGGAAAGGTAAAGAGAGGAGTACGTAAAGTCCTCGAGTTGGAGCAAATCTTGTATGAGGATATGGAGGAGAAAAAAGAGAAAGAGAATCCGGATTACAGCATTCCGAGGATTGAGTGTCGGGTTTCATTGCAGTGTTGACTGTGGAGACGATTTGATGACGACCTAAGCGGATAGCAAAACCCGATCACGAGGTTGCTACACTGGTATATTGCGCATGAGATCAGGGACTAGAACTTTTTCATAGGGTATGGACTGGTTGGTGATAGGTCGAATCTATGCGATCTGATTTGATAATAGCGAACATAAACTAGACTATTCAATATAATATGTTATGTAGAAGACTTTGAGATGGCATGCCTCGAATCGTGAATTGAGATGACAAAACGTATGAAGAAGGTTCGGATTTGTAAATAGTAATTCTCATACCATCACAGTCTGTTGTTTCGGTTCCCAAGAACCATCGCCTACCCACGTTTTTAAACCATTATGTTTCTTCAGTCAGACACGCAGCGGAAGTCGAAATGAGACTGGAAGCTTTCTACTCTTTCGATTGCCATAAGAATAGAAAATTCTCAAAATTTATTAAGATAAGATAAATTAGACTCGGTTAACATCCAATTATATCAGATTAAAAACCAAGAAAATCGTATATCAACTTGATTAATTATATGTTTTTCTTTGAAAGAGTTAGGCGATGTTAGCTTGACCCTTCAAATATTCACTTTTTCATTCTTCGACGCAATTTAGTGGCGATGAGCATATAGTTTTGCGGGCAGTCATAATAATAGTTCAAAACCAAGACGCGGTAAAACCTCTAGATTCAATTTGATCCTGCAACCGCTTTAACTTCATCGTTTGCCTAGCATTCCGATTTGCAAACGCTGTAATCGTTGGCAACAAAAGTGCATGTAGTCCCAGAACAGCACTCTCCCAAGGAGCCCAACAAACTTTCGCAAGTTTCTCCTTCCGCCAAGCACTAAACCAAATGCATATATCAGCACAAAGATACCAACGATCGCAACAGCTTTCACAGCCCGCTTCACTTTGAGATGGACTACTTACTTTTTCCGGAACGCAGATAGCATTGTCAGGAAACTGATATTCGCATGTGAAGCCCGTACAGCAAGTACCGACCGGGCCGGCAAATCCAGCGCAGAGGGCATTCTCGGCGAGACATTGGTCCTATAATTTGTAGATTAGCTCTGAATTGACAGCGGAGAAACCAGCTTGGGAGGGTATATTACATCTGCTTGAGGCAAGGCAATACTATGAGCAGTCGTGACAAGAAGCGCCAACGCGGCAAGTGGCTGAAATAACTTCATTTTCGTGGTATGAATGGGCAATTTGGACAGGTTCTGAAGCTTTGTTTGAAAATGTCGATGCAAGAGAAACAGGAAATGGATACCTATTTATACTCTCTTTTTCTATTGTCGGTATGGGCATATTATCAACATTTAATCAGCTGATGCTAGCTGAATACGTGCCAAGTTGTCGCCAAGTACCATTACGAGAACCCCCTTGCGTGCGCTGCTGGAAGGCAAAGTGACGACACCTTGGCAATTGAGATCATACTTACATCCACAGGAGCATATACCTGTACACAACTGCTTTCACTCCCACCGTTGATTTTCAGTGAATAATATACTTATGGTGGGTTTTGTGATAATTCAGAGGAGCGGTTAAAAATCACACCGGGATGGAGCGTCGCGCAGGATTTCTAAATGTCATCCGGTAATAAAGGTCAATATTCTAAATCTCTTGCCAAGACTATGACATGAACCATCCATCATTTGATATAATGCTTTTATGATCCTGCTCGTATAGACCCTCTGAATATGGCGCTGTCTCTGCTTCTCATTGCACGTGGGATCAGCGTAATCCGGACTTGGAATAGACTGGAGCAAAAGAATCAACAGAGTCTAGGCCAATTAATGGCCACCGTCATACCTCAGCTTAGTAGCCTTACGAGATAAAATCAGCTATGGCGTCTGCCAATTTACCATTGAGATCCATCATACATCAGTATCAACCGTTTGCACTTCTATACTTCACGCGTTCTAGAGTTTCATTCAATTTTATCCCCTACGATTTCTGTATTATGCATTTCAAAAGTCTCAGTTAAGTTTGATTTTATTATACCTGATTTTTCGACCTAGCAGTGATCTTGTTCAATGAACTTTGTATTTTTTATTTTGCTATTTACTTGGAATATCTAAATGATAAAGCAATAGACAACCTGACATAGAATTGTGTGGTTATTACGGATTGTTGGCTAGATTGCAATTGAGAGTCTTCAATACAGGCATCGTACAACCCTTCTAGTACAACGGGGACAGCATATGCAAGGGACCAGAACTACGTATCCCCACCAAATCTTCACACTTTGCGGGGATCCTTGTAAGATGCATCAGCAGATATCGACCCAGCCATGTGTTTCTGATTGGCTCTAGCTCTTTGAGTTACTAGCATTGAAATTTCATCTTTAGTGGTAGTTAGCATCACGAGGTGAGGCTTAATTGAAGTGAGTATATGGTTTATTTTCAGCTTGTATTACTTATCAATGTTGTTGTCTATTCCTGGAGTGAGATGAGGGAGGGGAATTTCACCTATATATGTGGCCCGGAAAGCTAGTTACTTCACCATGGATACCATCACCGATGTATCATTCATCTCACCTTGGGGATTCCTTGTGAATGACCAAGATATAGGGGACTGTTTTTTATTGATCGAAGCCCAAATAGTAGTTGTGTACCAGTTACTCACTATTCCATGGGTTATCGCATTGAAACCAAGAGTTTTGTTAAAAATTTGATAGCAAGGTTTCAAGATCCCCGGTGGGACCGAGATCCACATTAGCATATTGGCTGTTTTGCGCAATAAGGAAGTCGTCGGTGAAGATGTGGAGATGTTTAGACCCGAAAGATGGATGACGAGTGATACCGAGAGCGCCAAGAAAATGGAGACGAATTTGAACATGATCTGGGGGTATGGTAAGTACCAGTGTTTAGGAAAGGATATTGCATGGATGTAATTGAACAAGATTTACTTCGAGGTATGTTTACGTGTTATTTTCCTAAAATGTGATATAGACTAGGCTGAGTATTTCCGTAGCTTTTTAAGGAGTTTGATTTCACGTTGACCAACCCTAAAAATCCATGGGATAGCAAGAATTACGGGCTGTGGATGCAGAAACATTTATTCGTGAAGGCGACACTGAGGGAATAGTTTTGACTTTGTGGCGCAATACGTTTCACCAGCATGGCTTTTTTTTGCTCACAGAGATGTGAAAACTCGAATAGATTGGTTATTGCCGCATTCAATGACCATTTGTGCGTTGTTATGTAATGCGGTTCTGACATGAGTATAGGAGGAGCCAAACAAGTTTAAAGAGACAAAATATAATTAATTAAAGTGATTTTGAAAATGAAAAAGGGCCATAAGATGGGCATATGTATATCATGAAGTCGGTTTCCACTGCAATTTGTTTCCTCTAATTCTGCCTCGACTTTCCTAAGCCCGATCTTGCGGCCATTTCGACTCGGAGTCCTCCCACAGCTTCTTTGGATATCCAAGACCACCCTTATCTTCGTCTGCCATAGCTTTCAAGATATCTTTTCTGGGACAATTCTCATCTGCACGAAGTCTTCCCCAAGGAATGACATATATACCATTATTAGCCAACGAGATATCCGGCGAGAAACCGGCGTACAAATTGGTCCATGCTCCAAATTTAGGTTCGTGAAGGTGAAGGCTGAGAAGCAACCTGGCAAAAGAAGGTAATCCGGCATATGCATTGGTGTTCAGGCCGCCTGGATTTTGGATGACGCTGATGATACCGTCTTTTCCATATCTTTTAGCAAACTCACGACCGATCATCCAAGCGCCGCACTTGGACATCGCATAATTCTTCGTAGAATCTGGGTGACCTGTTTTTATGGAATTGAGATCAACACCATTCGTTGGAGAAGCACCTTCAGCCAAGAAACTGGAAGTCCAGACGACACGGGCAGAAGCACCATTTATAGAAGCGGCGCGGAGCTGAGGAACAAGGAGATTTGCGAAGAAAGAAGCTGCGACGACATGTACGCCCCACAACATCTCAAGATCTTGGGCCGTTTTGTGACTAGCCTCCGGGTTTTTAGCGCCAAGACCAGCATTGTTGAAAAGAATATCGAGTTTGGCTTCTTGTTGAGCGAATTCGACTGCAGCTTGTTTGACAGAATGAAGATCAGTCAAATCTAATTTGAGAAATTTGATCTTGCCGGGTGTCTTTGACGCTGGGGTTTGTTGTTCAATATCTGTGATGGCCTTCTCTGCCTTGTCCTAGAAGAACTTTAAGTTACTGCGATTCAAAGTAAAAAGTTTGGGAAGGTACCTTCGATCGTGATGCCATATAAACCGTAGCACCAGTACCATAAAGCATTCTGGTCAACTCATACCCAACACCAGCGTTTCCTCCTGTGACAAGGAAAACTTTGCCTGTTTGAATCGGAACATTTCTCTCAATGAAGGTCGGAGAAGGAGGGAACCACTGGCTCGTTAAGTTGCGAAAAGATGCGAATGTCATGACGACACGTTGCTACAGCTTTACAATCTGGTAGTTGTAGAATTTTTAAAATGTTAAAGAGAGTGTGAAGTTTACTTTGAACTTGCTTGCGAGTTTGACATCTTTAGCGGGCCCAGAGCAACGAAGCGAAAGACCCTTGGTATGTATGACAGTCGTATATTGAATTTCGGTTAATGATCTGATTTCTTGCGACAGGGCTATTCTGACATTTTCTGACACCGCATGCATAAGCCTACTCTTATATTATTGGCTGAGGTTATCGGCATGCATGATTGTGGCTGCCAATCAACATTTATCTTCAAAATTACAAACGGGCAAGCGGGGTCAGAAATCTCAACAGGCTGCGCGGAATTCCCACTTTTCAGAACATTTTGTCGTTCTTCTCTTTTGCTATTTTCCAGTCACTACTAGGTAGTTCTATGTAATACAGAATAAGTACAAAGTTATGTGAGAAAGAATCTCAAGATAGGGGAGAGCAGCCTTTTTGTGCTATTGGTTTCACATGAACACCATCTATGAGTTCGAACAGTCTCGTTAGAAGTCGGTGGACAAGAGGATCCGGGGCTCTCTCATGAGACATGTCTACAGCCACAAAAGAAATGTTGCGATCGAAGGGCTCCATGGCTAGAGAATTTCGATCAAGAATATCTTTCTTTCCAATTGCGACCATGACTCCGCCATCGGCCAAAAGGCGGAAGGATTCGTCGAGCATATCACCGGTCAAAGAATTCAGTACAACATTAATTCCCCATCCATTCGTCGCATTCATAGTGTCCAAGGCAAAATCGGCGTTTCTTGAGTTGAAGATGTGGTCGTCGGTTAGTCCAAAGGTTGATTTGAGAAATCCTCTCTTTTCTGTACTTCCAACGGTGACATAAAGCTCAGTGCCAGCGTATTGACAAAGCTAAATAGCTGCGATACCAACGCAACCAGAAGCCGAATGAATTAAAAAAAATTCACTTTGAAAGCTTGGCCAGATCGAATAATCCGTAAATCGAAGTCAAGTAAACAGCCGAAAGCGTGGATGCATCCTCGAAAGACATAGTAACAGGAAGACCATAGCAACGACCAGGTGTTGTTTGAATTCTATTCGCGAAAGTTCCTTTGTCGAAGACAGCGACTCTCTGACCAATTTTGAAATTGGAAATTCCAGGGGAGACTCTGGTGACGATTCCGGCACCCTCACCACCTAGAGCGTGCTCGTTACCTGGGACGATGCCCATAGATATAACGACATCTTTGTAATTCATACCAGCAGCATACAGTTCGACTTCAAGACAACCATCTTTCAATGCAAGTGGGACTGGTGAAATCTCGCCATAGTGAATGCTGTCCATGTTGCCAAGCTTTTCGGTTCTTAATCGAATAGGAGTGCCGCTTGCATAGAGAACCACAATCTCGGTCTTGAGATTAACAAGCTCGTCGCTTTGGTATCTGGTGAAGTGCTCCTCGGGGATAACCCCACTTACATAAATTACGCCATTGCGTTCGATATACTCGCTATCAACTTGTTTCTTGGCTTTTCGTTTAGCAATGAGTTCGAGACAGCGATCGATAAGAGCATTTGTTGCCGGTCCACTAGCCTGACCAACATCTAGAATAATTGGGCGAAGAAGTGGTTCTTCTGCACAAAAAATACGAAAAAGTCCATTACTCGCAACCTTGATTAGCTCCGTGACATCAAATTGGGCTCCGCTAGGACCCATAGAATGTTAGTCTCCTTCTTAATTAATTTTTGCAAAACCTC
Organism: Lanzia echinophila; assembly: GCA_000812885.1. Taxonomy (NCBI): domain Eukaryota; kingdom Fungi; phylum Ascomycota; class Leotiomycetes; order Helotiales; family Rutstroemiaceae; genus Lanzia; species Lanzia echinophila. The sequence continues at coordinate 10,868 of JWJA01004905.1, forward strand.
CCAAGAACTTTCGTCCAAACGATCTAGAACCGGGGAGGAAAGTTCATCTAAGACAAGAACAATTCGATTGTGCTCAATTTCGGAGAGACGTTGTCCAGTCTTTATGTTCCATTTGACAAGGTGTTCAAGAATGTCGACACGGGGCTTCTCGCCTGAGAGACTGACAAGGCTGGCGACTGGTTTCGCCAACTCTTTTATCTCTGTGGTAGATGAAGCCTGGAGAATGCAAATGTTCTCATCGAGGGTTTGGATCGTTCCGATCTGTCCAAACGCGTCTTGGATGGATGGGCACTTTCAATGCTTTGAAATGTATTTTGGGGTTTGGCTCAAGGAAAGTTGGGTTTCAGGAATAACTCCTCGTTCCACTGCGAGAATAGCTTTTATCAAGTCCGAGACACCTGGAGCGGCTTCCGAGTGGCCGATGTTACTCTTGATTGACCCGATAACTAGTTCTTGTCCTTCGGCCTGGTTGGCCGAGAATACGGAGGAGGCTCCATTCATCTCAATGCCGTCACCTACCAAGGTTGCTGTACCGTGCTAGAGAATGATATTAGCATACATAACATTGGGTTCTGACTAGAAACAGATGGCAATGTAATTCCATTGACTGATGATTACTTACACATTCAAGATACCCTGCCTTGGTAAAGTCTTTGATGCCCGCATTGGCATATGCAGTACAGATAGCTGCAGCCTGGGCCTCCGGACTTGGACTCACGATACCCGGCGTACGTCTAGCACTATTTGTTGAAATTCCCCGAATGACTGCTCGAATTGGGTCTCCATCACGGAGAGCACCATCTAGAAGCTTCAAGTAAACAGCATTAATCCCTTCCGCTTTGACGTATCCGTCTGCTTTTGCATGAAAAAAAGATGTGTGAGATTTTCCTGATGCGGATTGTGTCATTGGCATCATTTCTGTCTCTTGATTGTGTTCGGGATTCACCCCAGAGATTAGCTCCGGCGACGATCATTCCATCAGCTTGGCAGAGTCCAGGTACCGTGCGGCTACATCAAGTGCGACTAAACTTGCTGAACATGCAGTGTCTACAGTCATACTAAATGTTGCAATTAGCAACCCAAGTAAGCCGTGAATATTGAGAAAATGACTGACTCTGTTGCTGAGAATTGATCTAGCAACTCCAATGGTAGTTGAATCAGGGCGATCTTCCTGATCGAGCCTGAATAACCTCATAGTCTTGTATCTCAGTTAGAAAGTTATTAACAAATGAAAATACAAAATGATAAAATGGAATGATGGTGTTATTGCAAACCGTACCGACAGCATTGGTTCCTACCAAACAACCTATCAACTTTCCACTGATTTTCTCAATAGGAATTCCCGCGTTCTCAAGACGTTCATATGTGACCTCGAGAAGTTGGCGCTGCTGCGGATCCATGGCAATGACTTCCACCCTATTTGTGCTGAAGAACTGAGCGTCAAATAATTCCGGATCAACTTCTTCCATGAGCATCCCTCCTGGGCATTTCATTTTCCGAGGTCTTCTATATTCGTCGTGGTGTCCAGCAAGCAAAAACCTTGACGCCGGAGGTTCATTTTTCGCAACTCCCCCACTCGAGAAATTCCCAAAGGCCTTGAGAAAAGTTGCTATATCCAGGCAAACGACAGGCCATACCAATGACAGCTATAGGGACTTGAGTTCTATGAGGTGCATTTTGTGATTCATACGGAGTTCCATTATTGCTGGAACAATCAGTAGTAGTGTCTGAAAGGCCTACTATAGAATTGCTCGATGATGATTCAAGTAATCCTGGCTCGATTTTAGCTTCGGCGATGGCCATGACGAGTATGAATGACGCCTAAATCGTAATGCCAACAAATAACCACTTCTAAATAGCGAGATGTGTTGATACTGGGGACTAAAAGTCTGCCAATGAATGGATGCGATTGTAAGTTCATTGAGGTTGCTGTTTTTTTTTTTATCCATGGCGCTCCTCTTCATATCTGTCAAAAGCTTCGTATATTACAGTGTGAGTAGCCCCCCCCCCGTACCAGTTAGCGACAGCATTGACTAGTGTTGGGTAGAAACTCGCTTAAGCCGTTACAGTAACCGCTCTCAAATTGTCAGTTTAGTGGCGGAACGCAGTGTAGGTAACACGGCGTGGAGGTCGATTTTATTTTCAAACATCGGTCAGAATTAGGCAAGGGACGTGATTCAGCATTGTAAAGACTCTTAGCTGCCGTTGTACATCCGTATCTGCAATGCAGATAATCGTTAGCGCTGCAGCCAAGGAGTAGTAAGACTCACCCCAGAAAAAATAACGATAACCTTGCATGATCTTCTCTTCATGTTCTAGGCCGTATGCCTTTTACTAAGCACTTTGTGGGGTTTGCTTTCCTGTTTCAGTATGCTATGTAGACAAGAAAAGTAGTCGAATGCAGGTTGTATAAAAGTGGTAAGGGAAATAAGTGGATAGAAGGTAAAATGAGAAGAGTGCTTTATCTACTTCTCCCCCAAATATATTCAAAAATTATATCTCTGCCATATAATATCCTAATTTGGAAGGGTGAGAAATGAAACAACAGCGAAATACTCTTATATTTATAAGCATTAGTAAATTGTCTCTCAATGTTATCAGCACTGCCAGCAAGCCTGGCCAGCGCTGTCACTTTGATTAACGCCGTCGTCCAAGTCAGCACGCCAGCTCAAACCCTACCACCACTCAACAAAAATAGAGAATGAGTACTTTGGTAGTATATAAAACTCATGTGTAAGTTATATCTACTGTATTCCTCCAAATCAGAGTAGCTCAATAAGATATAAATATTATGCTTTCCATGGTAGAAAAACTTCCTACATGGTATCATGATGTATTTTCACATCGAGCTATTTTCTCTTGCTATTTCGGCACTAAATAGTCCGCTTATCTTTGCCATCTATCGTTTCGTAACATCAGATCTGTATGAAGCATCATTATCCTCTCGTTTGTCATTCAAGCCATCCCGCTCGTGCAATCCAGACAAACAAAGGGAAAATCGCCCGACAAATCAAGACCAGAGCAAAGGTCTAAACAATCTCCACCGGCTCCAGTCTCTGATCCGACCCAGTTCCCTTACCTACCTGCTCCATCCCGATCAGATCACCCTCCCTTAAAATCGACCTCTCTAAATCGTCCACATATTCATCCCCATCCTTCATAAACAAACGATCCACATCCTCCAATTCCAAACCTTTCGTCTCCGGGAACAAGAAAAAGATAACGGGAACCCAGCACGCATTCAACACGGCGAATATGATGTAAGTGCGGTAACCAATGCTGGATAACGCGATTGGTGTTATTTGCACGATCATGTAATTCAAGATCCAGTTGCATGCTGTAGAGATAGAAGAACCGCGTTGGCGTAGACGAAGTGGTAGAATTTCGGAGGGGTAGACCCATACCTGTGATATGTAAGTACTGTAGATTGGGGGCCGGATTGTAGTAATGGAGACTCACAGTTGCTTGGAACCCGATAGTAAATGCACCTTCAAATATGAAAAGCATAATTGCGGCGCCAATACCACACGATGTAGCAATTGAAGTCTTATTTTGAACATTGTATATCAATCCTGTCTGCACTATCATTACTGCGGACATGACGGATATCATAGATAACAGTAAAGGACGACGGCCAATTCGATCGATCAGAAACCAAGGAATGAAACTCGCAACGAAGAACCAAGTTTGCAAAAACCCGGACATGAGTGCGCTTAGATGTGGTGAGAATCCAAGGGACGTGGAAAATAGTGTATTGGAGTAATATATTAATGCGTTGATTCCCCCCAGTTGTTGGAACGACTGAATAGCGCACGCGATCAGGAATCGGCGTTGGGATTGAATGGCATCATTTTTAAATAGATCTCTCCATGATCCTGCTCCTAGATAAGCTTCGTAGTCGCAAGTAAAGATGATGTCGCTATGCAGGGATACGATTTTCTCTTCTGACATCCGATATGAATGGAGTCGTCTAAGAATATCCAAAGATTCTGCCTGTCTTGAGTGAGATGCTAGCCAACGTGGTGATTCGGGTACGACGACGAGAAGAACAAGCATAGGAAGTAGGAATACGCATTGAAGAATTGTTGGAATCCTCCAGGAAAAGGATTCAGTATATGATTGTGTGAAACCATAGTCGATCCAGTAGGAGAGGAAGATCCCAAAATTCAGGGTTGAAAGTTGCATACAGACATCTGGAATTAGTAAGTATCAGTAGTGGTTTAAATTGTCCCAAACCCCAAGGAAAAACATACACAATCCTCTCGTGGCTTTGGGGCTGAATTCTGCCTGGAAAACAGGCACTGTACTGTTTATGAACCCCATCCCAACACCAGACACCACTCTTGCAACCACCATATGAGCTCGACTATACGCC
>JWJA01004906.1:0-10141 GCA_000812885.1 Lanzia echinophila
ACCACCACCACCACCACCTCTTCTTCCCTTCTCCCTTCTACCTCCTTCCCATCAACAACATCCAATCCAATCCACAATCCCCATCCCCAACTCATCCCAATACCACCCTCCAGCATAAATCGCACCACCCAACATCATCTCAAAAAACAAAACTTTCCAAATTTCCATATTTCCAACTCTCACCACCCCATTCATTACTTACCACATCACAACAATCAAGGTACCTAAACCCATCAGATAAAGTAAGTCTCACAGTAGCCACAATTCGCTACCCTCAGTTGACTGGGTGCGAGTCTCTATTCAAATTAGTTCAGAGTATCTACAACATCGAGACTTGGAGCAGTGATCAAGTTACTGTAGATTTCGAACATGATGGATGGAAGGGCAATCGTAATCGGATGTAGTAAGCAATATGTAATAGGAGGGGGGATAGGGCTCTTGAACTGATTATATCTTTTGTATTCTCTTTTCTCTCTTCCCTTCACACCACCTACGTTATTTTTCCTCTTTTTCTTCCCTCCACTTCCCCCTCCTCGCCCAAGTCATCCTTCCTTCCTCCTTTCCCTTCACATAAAACCCATATCAAAAATTAGAATACTTGTATATATACCCAACTCCTCCATCCACTTCCCACTTTCTTTGCCCCTCCCAAAAATTCTTCTTCTCTTTTCCTTTTCCTTTCCTTTGCCCACCCCTGCACGCATCAGATTTCTAAACTCCCTATGGATGCCCAGGGCCCCTAGGAGTTATATATTCCGCAGGTTGCGGATGGATGTTAGGTCCAGGAAATGAAATGTGAGAGGGTTTGCTGATGAAGGGGATAGGGAGTATAGAGGGGAGGATCATTAAGTAGTTGATTCTGGTGTCTGTCTTTGCGTGCTTAGTGCGAGTTGGTTGCTTTGTGGGTTTATAATGAATATATGTATTTAAAACGGGAGATGAGCTTTGAGTGTAACTGCAGTGAGGTGCAGTGGAATGGGATATTTTGTATTAAACTTACTTACTCATAATAAGCAAGCAAGCAAGCAAGCAAGCAAGCAAGCAAGCAAGCAAGCAAGCAAGCAAGCAAGCAAGCAAGCAAGCAAGCAAGCAAGCAAGCAAGCAAACAAGCAAGCAAGCAAGCCATATCTCATCCCAATCAACCCCACACACTCAACGCATACATGTATGTCGTCTACTCTCTTAATCGGATAACTATATCCCATTCCTTCTGGCATGTAACTGTATATACATACATACAAACCCTCAGCTCAAAAAGAACCAAACCCTAACTACACCAAAAAGATTTTTCTCCGGGTCGTGTAGTGAGTGTAGCCTAGTTCCAAGTTTCGAGACAGACATGTAGATCTTTCTTACCCCGCAATATTAATTGGGAACTTCATCCCTCCCTCCCTGCTGCAGGATTCGTTCCTTCCTCACTACAATATCATAACATAGTTGGAGCTTAAATCTCGCTCTGTCAAACCCACCACACCACATGAATCAGCACATGAATCTCAAATTCACAGCATAACTATCTCTCAATCCCTGTATTCATTCAGCATTCATCTGCTATCTAGAACTATATACCATGCAAGACTATAGCTCCCCTCCTGCCCCCCATCTCCGCTCTTCATCGATCGCCAGACAAGTTCCCCAAGTATGTATCCATCGGTGTCATAACATCCAGCATCCATTCCTTCCTTTCCAGTCAGTCCATTGATACTACAATATTCTGTGCGACTAGTCCACCATCCATCATGCGAGAATCCCGAAAAACACAAGTACAAAAACAAAAAACTCCTTACTCCACGGCTCACAATGTAGCTACACATTTATACAGGAGCAAAAAGACGAAAAAATAGACCAAATCGCAAGCATGCCAATCATCTTCTTCGTCCCGGCCTTCATCTTCACATTTTGATTCGGAAAGCGAAATATGAAAGGCAAAAAATGTGGCCGGAAAAGCATCGTAAATTCATCAATCACCCTCTCCATTTATTTCTCAATGAATAGTCCTGATTCCTTTCTTTCTCCCTCTCTCGTCACCGTGCACTCCCTTCAGGTAAAATCCTACTTAAACTCCTCAAGACCTCTACCATGGGAATATCTCTCGTACCGACCCTTTCCCTTTCGCGCTTTTCTCTCTCCTCCAATCGCACCGCACTTAATGCTAAGATCTTGTCCGCTACCCTTCCTACCGTCTCCCCGTATTTGTCTACTTTGTGTATGCCGTCCAAAAATATATCTACCTTCCCTTCTATACCCTCTTGTATTGATTTTAACCTATCCGAGGCGTTTTCTCTCAGAGATAAGGCATTCGAGGAGGATATGAGTGAGAGGATCGATGCCTGTTCTGGATCGAGGAGCGTGCTATCGATTTGTGAGGGTGATAGGACGGAGGAGTCGGGATCGGGAAAGAGGGGTGGAAGTGGTGCGGGGGATTTCTTGTATGAAAGCCATTGCGCTTTTTCTTCTTCTAACCTATTGGCTTGTTAGTTTACCGGTCTCATCCCAAGACAAAAGTAGAATCGTACTGTTGAACCCTAGCTTCCAGAGTCTGTATATTTTCTTCTGCCTCCACATTTTTGGGATTAGGCTTTTTGATCACCTTCATTATCTTGGTTGGCGCAACTTCTTCCCGATCAAACCAATTTGAAAACTCTGATCTGGCGTCAAAATCTTTGAGAAGGGCTTCCGATATTGCCCTCGCTACAATAAAAAATTAGGCCGTCATTTCTTGATTCCTTCATGGGATGCGTTAGAACTCACCAGCTAGCCTAGCCCCACTGTCCCGATCCCCATGCGCAGGCTTTTCCGGCAGCGCTCTCTCCGCCGTCCAAGTCAGCAATTGCTTCATGCGTCTCGGTTCCGGTAATGCCTCCTCGATATGCTTGTAAAATTCTGTGGTTTCCACATCCTTATGAGGAATTGCGCTATGTCCATTGTCGATGAGGGTGCTTGCTCTCCTTCCGCGCATACCCAGACTACTTCTCCTCCGCCCCGTTCCCCCTTTCTCCCTCAGCTCTTTATTTCGATTTATCTTGGGCGTATCGCCGAATGGTAAAGCGATTACAGTAGAGTGTTTCGAGGGTTCGATAATGGACCTATTTGATTCTTCCCGCGCTGCAGCTGGTGGTCCTCCAACCATATCGATACTATCATAATCCATAGAACCATTGATAGCAGTACTACCCTCGCCATTTTGCAACTGTTCTGTTGATAAACGCGTGCTTTTCCTCGTCCCCCGCTTCGGCACTTCCTCATTATTGATCTTAGGATGCTTCTCGATCTTCGGTTCCCGCGGAGTAGAATTTTTCGCCTTAGGTGGTGCGCCCCGCGGTTTCTTTACAGACGGAGCTGGTACTGGTTCCTGGTTTTCGCGGTCATGTACCACTTTCTTGCTCCTCCTCGGTACTGTCGTCGTTACAGGCAGAGCTAGATCAGGCGAAGTTGCTGTAGTTTTCGTCTTTTTTGATACACGCGTGAATTGAAAATCTCCATCTTCCTCCTCATATCCTATAGCCAGTTAGTAAACCTGGTAATGCACCCTTCCGACAACCCTGTCGCAGGGAACAAAATAAAGCTCAACACACCAGCTAACCGTTTACTTCTTCTGCGCCCTGTAGATTGATTCATGCTCAGAGCTTCTAAAGGAATTCGCGTTCGTACGAGAAGGGTAGTCATTGATCTTTAGCAGCGCATCTGCTCTCTGGTACTTGGTTGTCGTGGAGATCGATCGCAAGATTCGTTATGAGTAGCGGGGGCCGCGGGACGGTGTCGTATTGTTTTCGCGTCGATATTAATATACTGAAAGATGAATTGAGATTATTAGGTTCGGATGGAGTGAATTTTTCGACTTATTAAATTGAACTGCCAGATTGATTTTTGGTGATGATGGGTCTTGCTTGTTTACATTTCGCGGAGCAGTTTTAGCGTCGCATCACGTGAAAAACAAATTTGCACCTCCTGAGGTTCACACCACGCGTTCCCGGCCCAACATTGACCCTCCAGTTCGCCTACCCACATAGAATCACCAATATCCGTCGTCGAGCATGTCCTATCGGAGTCCAAATACTTTACATGTATACAATGAAGTTTAACCTTCGCTATTTTCAAATCGGGACGGCTATTCACAAATGTTACTAAACCTTCGAGACTAGTTGATAGGTTGTACGGCAATTTGAAGTATGCAAAATAGTCTAAAGTATGGTAGAGTAAAGACTCATGATGCCCAAGGAATCAAAAGGCTGTTTACTGGAATAATAACACACGTTATTCATGTGTTGGGGAACATGTCAAAATGAAGCAAAATCGCACAGTTGCCTCATATTGTATGACAACTCCCTTATACCTATCACCGTCAAGAGTGTAGTAACTCATGAACCAGCCTCGAAGTTTCAACACACTCCAACAACCTGACCCTGCAATAAAGGACTCTGGAATTTGAAGCAAGTGAATCCTTGAATCCGGCTCGACAATCGAAGTGATCAGAATCAGAGAATAAATATTTAACAAGAAATGATGATCCGATGAAAGGGATAAGTGGAAAGGGATAAGTGCTTCAAGAGATTGATAAGCGTTCTAGTACACCAGTGTACCTTTGGCTTTTTGGAGCACACTTTGTCATTGATAGGCCCAATGAGTGCTCAACCAATTCCAAAATGTAATCGGTTGCACGTAGACTAAAGCATTCAAGTTCGTCTGTGAGAAGTCGTATCTTTTCTGCTCCGTGGCAATCAACTCCTGAATACGGTTTGCTTTCGCGTAGTCTTGGCAGTCGATGGCTCGTTGAAGATGTGTCGGCAGATCTCGAGCTGCGTAGGTAGTTGTTGCGAATTGTCCCTCTGATATCGTCAGCTTGTGCCGCGGATGTGCTTGGATGGAGTATTTACTTACGGCCTTTAACAGCTTCGGCATACCGAACAATCTCCGTCACTGTCTTCTTGTCCCCTTGCATCCTGAACTCTACAGGCCATGTCCTCTGGTCCAAATCAAGAGCTGCCGCAATGAACCGCGCCACGTCATACACGGACGTCATGCACAGCGAGACAGGCTGGCCTGTAGTATTATACTCGACGATTTCAGCCGTGTTCGATTCCATATTCATTAAATAAGAACCTTCGTAGCCGAGAGTGGTCGATGTGCCAATGCCAATAGAAGCCAAGCCTCCTCTGGCGAATCGCTCGTAAAACACGCCACAGTCGATCACTGTGAAATGCATCTGATGGCGAGCATGACGAGACCAATGTCGAAGTCTTTCGATTGTCGCGGCTCGACCACGATCGAGAGGGTCATTTGTGGGCCTGTTAGCTAGTTTGTCTCCATATTCGGCAGGAACGAAGCGTTGCACCCGGGAATGTGCTGCGGCATCGATGAGGTTAATTTGTGGTATCCCAGATACTGTTGAGATGACGAGATCTATTCCACGAAGGTGAAAGCGAAGGTCTTCCTGGCTTTCGTAGTCGACAACAGTTACTTGATAACCAAGTGCTTCTAAATCCGGTCGAGTCTAAAATGTGGTCAGCGTGGTTGGGAACGCGGATTGACTTAGGTTTACTGACTTGCCTTGAGAGCATGATGAATGGGTGTGTTGTTTCACTGATGTAATGGGCAAATATTTGCGCCAAACCGCCTGACCCTACTATCGCTATCCGCATCATGTTTGTCATATCAACTTCAGTTGTTGGCATTAGTGGGCCTTTAAGGAAAATATCTGAGGTACAAGATGAATGCTGCAGTCTCAAGAGTATTAAAGGTAACACGAGGAGACAGCTGGGAAGCCTTGTATGGCGAAGGAGCGAATGGCCATCTGGAGCGAGGAAGGCAACCGGTCACTCCTCCGACGCTCCGTGAGTCAAAGGCGTTCTAGCAATGTAAGTGGATACTATCACGAATAGTGTGAAATGATATAGATTGTACACTAAATTTGACAAATAGGCTCAGCACCCATATATTATTGAAGTGTTACAGGATGAGGGGAGGTCAATCCGGAATGTCACCAGGATGAAAGTGGCGAGTTGGGACACCCGCAACCTTGATCAAGCCCCAGTATTGCTAAGGAATGGAAGTGGAATGGGAGTTCATAATATACGACCCACAAGCGTTGAAATTACATTTCTGCTGCGCTGCATTTGCCGAGCTGTGTCAATATCCTGTTCCAGAATATGCGGGGGGTGAGACGCCTTGTCGTCAACGATTCCCAAAGAAGACAGCGGTATTCAGTAAATGTGGGGCTCCATCAGATATAGAACCCATATCAAAGCCAGGGCTGACAAAGTAAAGGATGTAAATTATCACGGAGGTGGTCGCGACGTCTCGACCTTCGATACGACTTGCATTAGTGAACAGATCTTCATTGGATGATAGGTCATTCCTGCGTCTATTCCTGCATGAACGTCCCAAAGATCTGGGAATTCTAATCGTTCTCCGTATGCCGGCAAACGATAAGGAAAGGTCGGCCACAGGCTGCTGGAATGTTAGCCGAAAAATGGTGGTATGGTGGGCTTTGGTTTTCTAGGAAACTTTGACCAGCTATATCGACCATTGGTCGATGGCGTCTTCCCTTATGCTCCACTTGAATAAGCTAACAGATGGGATTTTGAGATGATTGCCACGCATCATTTTATATTGTGCCGTAACTTCGTAGAATTGCCCGTTGGAGTGAATTTCCAACTGAGAATAATTGGAGTGTGTAGATGATACATACAGCACAATGACGCACCATCGTAGGCTGCCATGACCTTCCATCTGCCGGTGGGAAGTGCAATCATTGCATCAGATGAACATACTATCACTATTGGAAGGCGATTATTTTTAGGTGTGTATGCAGTCAGACCTATCTGAGTAGTGGATTCGCAAACATGAAGGCAGATTCTCCGGACCACAAAGATAGTATGTCCTGAATTCGGAGAACTAAAGAGGAAGGGGATCCTAAAGGACGCCAGAGGATGACAAAGTTACTAAATAGAGATTACATGAGGACAGACCTTGCATCCTCAAAGTCGCTCGCATATCATTGGGGGCCATGCAGCCAATAACTTGGGTCCAAGAGAAAGTATTTGGAACTACCAACCCTGGAATCACAACAATCAGTTTCGAGTCATACAAATATGTATTTAAATTATATGTTGACCGATTGGATCTTTTGCGAGTATTAATATGGCGCAGTCGATCTTTGCGAAATCTTATAAGGCTGATAACAAAAAGTTTTGGTTTTTTGCATGCAAGTTCTGCCGAAACCTGGGATAATTTCAGGTGGTGACTAGTTGAAGGTGGTGATGGGGTCACAAAATTTGATGATTGGGTAGTTGGAACACACAAACTTTGGAGGCAAATATAATCTTTTAACCAGATTATTATGTCAGATGCTATCTATCATTATTAGTTGAGGCTCCTGTATATTCGTACTTCGCTTTCTCGAAACTTACAGAATACTCAGGTATATCGAGCTGAAAATAGATCTCTCAAAACGACAAGTAAAAGCCATAACAAATGTTGCAAGGCAGCTTTGAGGGCGTTCAAGGGTCTACTTTGAACTCGTATATCATGTAGGTAACAACTTTTGATATATGCGTGAAATAAACATAGTTGTGGAAGTCTTTTAGTGAAGGCGAGGTAGTTGAGGAGTTGAGTTGAGTTGACAAGTTGTGGCAAGGACACCAAGCAATGTTCAATTCGTATCTCAAATCCTTCCTACTATGTTCCTGTTCTTGTTCTAGGATATTCGAAAGCTTTTAAATCATACTGGTATTGTTTGAATAGTCTTGTTGTGATTTTACAATATATTTTGATATATAGAGTGTTTGGTGTTTGAAAATACTCGAGAGGATCTCATTGATATTTCAAAGGTTTTCAAAGGTATACATTCTACCTAGTAGGAAATAAATGGGATGCCACAGCTAGCTTCTTTTCCATACTCATGCTGCCATGGCTGGCTATGGCCGTAGCACATGACAACGGAGAGGTCGGAGAGGAAGATACCGACAAGGGCCATCGGGCACCGCCTTCCTCTTTTGGTATTTTGAGGAAGAGGGGACTTTATGGTTTGATTTTGAAATTTAAATTTATTTTTTAGAATATTCAAGAAAAAGAAAAAACAAAAACAAACAACAAGAAGAAAAAGTGCCAATGCAAGGCATTTTACCTCATGACTTGTCTTGTACTTTTTTAATCAGTAATCTGTTTTCAAAAAAACTAATAGAGATTTTTTCTAGGATACTTTTGTAATGGTTTCTTCATACAAAGATAAAAATCGTCTCTCACCAGTCTCTCCATGCTCTCCTACCCCTCCAACTCCTCCAAAACAGCCTCGTTTCTTTCCCCCCAAACAGCCTCGCTCATTCAATGCTCAATTTCAAGGCAAGAGGTACATGCCCAAATTTAATTTGGATACTAAAAATACCAAAGCTCAAACCCAGTCTCACTCTCGCTCTCGCACTCGCACTCGCTCTCGATCTCCTTCTAGGTCTTCCAATGACACCTTAAGGTCCTACAGGTCCCGTTCTCCCATGAGGAGTGGTTCCTTCTCATATGAGCCTAGAGATACACCCTCAAGTAGGGGGTGCCAGAATAGTGATTACTCCCGACCTAAATATTCTGAAGATAGATCTAAGAAACCTACAGAGCCGAGCAACTCTTTTCGCTCAACTAGAGTTCTCCCCCGAATGTCAAGCTCAAGAAATGCAGACTATTATCGCCCTGGCAGCAGGATGGAAAGTACAGATGCTGACTACAAAATCAATCCTACCGAAGTGCCTGACAAGCAAGCTCTCCCAATCTTTTTACATGAGAAGGTATGTCCAATCCTCCTATAGTCTGACTTTAACTAAGTTTGCAGAATCAAAACCTAGACCTAGGAGAGGAATCATGGGTTGAAGTTGCCGCTCGTAAGAAACGAGAAATATCGCAACTCATAGCAACAAGAACTTTAGCAAGTCCACCAGCTCCACATTCCCCTTTTGTGGCAGAGCCAACATTTCCTGTTCAACCAAGTACAGCGGATTATATTCTAGGGGTCGTTACTAAACCAGATGTGAAGGATTCGTTGAGTCAACGATCAATCACCCGACAGGAACAAAGCCGGGAAATCCAGCGTCATGTGTCTCCCTGGATAAAGACCGACACAAAATACAAACGTGGAATGCGTATACGTGGAATGGCCACTCGTATTTCGAATGAAAATGAACTAGAAATAAAAGCAGGGGAGGAGACGGATAGGAAGGATGAACATTTCGGCAGAAGCGGCGAGCAGGGAAGCACGACCCAGCGGACGGCTTCCTCTCCAGGGGTTCATGCAGACAAACAAGCATTTCTTACATCTTCATTGTGTACAGTAGGATCCTCTGTCTACTCATCTCACTCACAGCCACCATCCCGGCCCCAATCTTCTTCGCCCCCAAAGAAGATCATCATCGATGCCGAGATCCTCCGTAACAAAATTGAGAAGCTTAAGCAACGTGCCGGTAGGTTTCCCAGCCACAATTGGCAATTATCCGAACTTTGTGCTCACTATGAATAGACGCGAAACCCAAATCTATTCCAAACATCATGGATGTGATATCTGATGCAGAGCAAAATGTAAGGACTTCGAGCTGCGAGCAATAAAATTGGACAGATATGCTAATAAGGGATTGTGAGAGGTAGGATGATGAGCCAATCTTGCCTACTCATTGGCAGGATTAACTTGTGTCAGGCAATCCTGATTTTCCTTTATTCCTTCGACATATGGTACGCTCGCATGGTAGAACAGGATACTGAGTATTCGGGAGCTTGGTGTTTTATGGATATGATGATAGTTTTCTGCGTATGGGCATGGGCGTATGATACCCTGATACTTTTTTGCACTTGGGCATGGGCATATGATACCCTCAAGGAGATACAAATGGTTTTTATGGAGAGAGCTAGCTACCTATGCTTGTCTGATTGTTGGAGTTTTACGACATCTGTTTTTCAGTTTCTTTTCACTTACGCGTTCGTACCTTGATAAATAACACATAGGTCTCACAGATACTCAATCATGGTACTTTTCAATATAATTCATTGTTGTCTTCTCGTCTCATACATTCATGATCGTCTTCCCTCCTAATAATCCCTCCCCTTCCCTTCCATATATGCATTTTAGTACAGTAAAATAAAACAACAAACCCTCAGCTCAAAAAGA
>JWJA01004907.1:0-19824 GCA_000812885.1 Lanzia echinophila
TATATAAAAAATCTTAAAATAAGCCTAACTACCCCACCAAACACTACCCGTATACTTATAGGTATAAAAACGGTGAGAGAAGTATCGGCGATATCCTACTTAAATAAAAGTGAATATTGAGATATTGATTGGAAAACGTTTCTTGATTTCCGTATGAGTATTCAACATTCAAAAAATGAAGAGGTTCATCATCATCATGATGTTTAGCATGAATGGTCTTGCTTTCTCCAGGTTTAGGCTCAATTCAATTCTAGCTCTGGATCGTTTCGGGGAATAGTTGATTGGGTCGACGTTTTCCGAATCATCATCGGATTCGAATGATGTAGCCTTGCGTTTGCCAGGCGACGAAGGATTGCATGGAACAGCTAAAGAAGATGTGAGAATCATGTTTGAGGAACAAGCATAATATTATGATCAATAGGAAAATAAAACGAATGGAATCATTGGAGGGACAGGACAGGACAGAACAGGTAGGTGGGGGAAAACAATGATGGATTTGTGTTATGGTGGAGCTTTGCATACCATTTTGACGATTCTTAACACTGGTGAGATTTTGAAGACGTGAACTATTCACAGGAGCGAATGGCTGTCTCGCAGCTGCCATTGGCATATGTGTAGTCATGATGTTGGAAGTATGTGAATTGTAAAAATTCCAATGTTTATTATTGAATAGGTAAGTAGTAGGTAGGTGTAGCTCTCTTTGCTTTTGTTTCGCAAAACTTAATCCACTTGAAACTTCGAATTTTTAATATCGTCAAAACTTTTCGTTATCGGGATTCTCAATCACAATAAACAATTATTATTATTATGGATCTTTGGATTGAAGGTTTGTCGTATTTTGATTCGATTAAAATATTGTAACTGTATAGCTTCAAGGTTGGATATAGAGTGTGAGAGAGAGAGAGGAAAAGGACAATAACAAAAGTCGCGGTAGAAAGGTTCAAGTGTAAGTGGTATTGGTTGAAATGCCTAGGTAGGTAGGTCGGTTGTGTAGTTTAGGTAGGGGGGATGTAGGTAGGTGTTGTGAGCTTGTATATGTTGTAACCTGATCTGTCGGTGTAGGTAAATAAACAAATCAAAAAAATCCCCACTTTCGCACCTTCACACAATCCTTTCAAGATATATAATTGATTTGTTATTTGTATAAGAGAGAGAGGGAGAGGGAGAGATCTTGAAGAAAAAGATATAGAAGAGAGGACGAACGAAAATATCGGGAAGGAAAGAGAAAAAAAGAAAAGAAGAGAAAGGGAAATATGCAGGATATATTAGGAAAAGAATCCTTCTTTTCTTCCGTGCCGTTTTTTTTTTTCTTAATTCAGCTTTTGCTCCAAATGTAAAACTATTTCGGTTGAATTATAATGTTTTTGAGTGGCAATTGGAGTTCAGTCTCTCATACAAATAATAAAATAATTTCCATAATTTCCCTTACATACCCAAATACTAGGTAAGTACCAGTCCAGTACCCAGACATCAGCGAAACAATTTCAGTGCGTAAGTCTACGTAGCTTCGAACATTACATTACATTTCGGCCGTCCACTTGCATTTCAAATTCAATTAATTTTCGCGTTGTCGTTGCAGCGCGTAGAATTCGTGATTTGAGCCAATTAATTATCAAAGACCTCGAGTCTTTTCCTCCCTGGTAGGTGTTAGCGAAGAAAAGTGGTCAAGGTCAAAAAGTAAAAGCGATTTTAGTGGTTCGTTACAAGGATTCTATCCATACGGTTGATTCATGCAAAATCTCATTTCGAGAAAATAATTGGAGAATTCCCCATTTCTATATGCAAGGGGGGGGGAGACCGAAAATCAATTATAAAACTACTTTACACGAACTTCGCGATCAAGACGCGGATAGATATATAGAGGGGAGGGAATCGCGTTCCTTTTTTTATGCAAAGGAATGAGAAGATTTCGTGAAGTGATTTGCATAACGACGCGATGATTTGCGAATAAAAAAGATTATTTCTATTCTTAACTTTTTATCGGCAGCAGCATTGTACCTTGTATAGTCGGAGTATTATAACCGTCAGATTTATCCCTCCCTCCTCATTGCTCATTTCATTTCCTTGCAATATGTACTCGAAAAGCACCCCTTGTTCTATGATACCCTATGGAGGTGGGAGGGGAAGAGGGGAAATAGGTACGACTTTATTCTCGAGATATAATAATTACAACAATTATAACCCATCTCATCGCATCGTTCCCTCTCTCATTATAACTATGTAATACTCAATCAAAAGCTTCCTTCCTCATTTCTTCACGCGTTCTATACCTCACCGTCTGTCTGTCTGCCTTGTTCATGTTGAATGAGGTCGTGTTTTCTGCAACCTTTTCCACTCCTACACCGATTCTTCCAATGCATGCACAACTATTGGCATTTGATCATTCCGTCATTTCATAACGACACTATGTTACCTTACTTATATCTATATCTATAAAATGCTGTGCTATACTTTGCCTATCTTGTGGTGCATACTGTGTCATACTGGATGGAACACAATGAACTTGAACGAACGATTGTTTTTCATTGCTACTATATGTAATGTGCCTGCTTCATACTACAATTTTGCCTTGACCGTTCCTTGCAAATTTTCGATAACTGGTTTAAGATAAGAAAGTTCCAGACGAAACAACGAGTGACAGCATTTAGAGTTTCGTCGGTTGTGTGCGGTACCACACCAGCCATCTGCTTTTTTTTTAAACAATCCATCAATCAATCTCCCCCACTCGTGGGGCACCACCTCCCCAGCCATCGCGTTCGTAATAACGGAAGACTAGGTCATATCCATCAAAGTCGTGTACAATCCTGTCGATCCTACGGTAACCGGGAATCTTTTCCATCCGTGCACTTCTTGAGCGAGCGGCATCAGCAAGCTTCATATTCAAGGCAGAATCACCAAGCAATGTCAATTCTCTTCCTTCGGCTGAGTTGGTCTTTGACTCGAAAAGTGTAACGCTGAAACGCCCAGGCTTGAAAATGTCAACCACGTGCTCGATGACATCAGCAGTCTCACGATTACTCTGGCCGCCAGGTACATTGGTCTCGAATGAAGCGTATGAGCATTGCGGCTCTGGCGTAACGTGAACCGTGAAGTAATGGGTGGCAGTTCCTGCTTGGTCGGGAGCTGGAATAACACCGTTGGCCGAGAATCCACAGGGTGTGAAAAGGTAAGCATCAACGCGTGCATCGGGATATTTCGAAGTAGGATAGACATCTGAAAGACCGCAAGCTTCAGAGACTACCGTACCCAATGCATGCCCCTCGGTACCGAGCTCTTCTGGGAAAGAAACTTCATCATCAGGAGTAACGATACCACCATTGTTGTCGGAAGATGTGTTGCTGAAGACGTCAAAAGTCTCGTCGGTATCGGTGCTACCAGCCGTTGTGCCACCCGTACTAATGTTTGAACTCAAATCACCCACACTGTCGGCTGCACTCTTACGAGCTTCCTGGGCCCTCTTAGCATACTTGTCCTCCGCGACCGCACTCGCGTGATCAAGATAGAACTGCTTGGCATTGTTGGGCTCAAGGTCAGTCATAAGAATCTCCAAAGTCTCATCATTTCCTGGCCCACCATTACCAGCAAGGGCGGATAGCGCACTTGTTGGAACATTCAACAATTTCGTCTCGGTAACTGGTCTATCTGCCTCTGGAGTTCTCGGTGGTGTAAGATCCGTGTTGGGGTTGGTTAAATAGAGATACCAGTGATCTCCGTTCATCTTGCCAACCATGTAAGCACTTCCACCCCAGAACATATCATCGAGATATTTGACTTCGTCTTTCCAACTGCGATGCGGCCCTTGTTGTTTCTCGGGAAACAAGAAGTTCTTTCGGCTATAAAAGACTCGGTAAGGTGTGGCCGCAAGTTTGATATCATCAAGCGACTTGTAGTTTTTAGATGGGAACCCGGCATTCTTGGCTGCAATTCGCAACATGCGGCGCAATCCAAGCAAAAGGGTAGTTGTGCCACAAGTCTTCAGGATCAACTTGTGAGGAAAGACAAACATGCTTGATTCGGAAAGAAGATAAGCATCAACATGCTCTGATTCAACAACGGATAAAACCTTGCAATTCACAAGGTCCAACATTCCAGTCCATGTCTCGGCGGAAACAGCCTTGAGGCCATTTTGTTGCGCTCCAGCAGGAAGCTCATCTGGCGATGGAGCGAACCAGACTTCTAGTAGCTTCTCAGGTCCTGTTTACATTAGCATCGCTTCCCTCTGGACCGAAGAATGAATGTACTAACCTTCGAAGGCATTGCTAGAATCGAGATCGATAGTAGCATCCCGATTGATAGTAAGCTGTGGTGTAGCTTCCGAAGGTGAGAATGTATATTGAGATGGGATTGCGAGGTTGACCATCTCTATCGTTTGGATCAAGGGTTTATTTATGAGATATGGGTATTGTTTTGTGCTACTTTTTGGGTGCTTAAAATATGGTGAGTTGCGCGTTACTTGGCAAAGTACTGTGAAGCACTATCTGCCACCCAGACGAACCTTGCGGTGTTCGACTGAGAAGAGAAGGCCCGCAGAACTGTGGGGAGCTGTAATGTGCTGGCGGAGCCAGCAAGATATTTAAATGAATAGAAACGTCACGTAGCGGACGTTAAGGAGGTCGGGTGCACAAGGGGATGAAGAAGTCCTTTTGTGAAGGAATGTTGACCTTTTGTGCTCGCTCTGTTAGATACCGATACCGTGAGAAGATATCGGGTCTAGCAGACGAGTGGTATCTGCAAATATATAGATATAATTTCGTTTATGTGTTTGGGGCGTGGCTTGTGCTATCGAGGCCTGGAGGTTTGGGACAAAAAATCAGCAAATTTGAAGGGGAATTTTGCAACTTGACGTATGGCTAAACAGGAAGGATATTGAATGCGTTTGGTCGCTTGACCGTTATGATCTTGTTCCTGAAGGGTGATTGTTTGAGAGAATTGTTTCAAGAATGAACTTGAAAATCTTGAAGACAAGGTGACCAATTATGATATGGACAGTGAATGGAAGAATAGTGAATTTCCTTACTTTGCTGGCTTAGAGAGGAATCGAAGTAGGTCCTTAGTGCTCATAGAGTTTGGGAAATTCTTAGGGTGGTATTCGTATCTCAGTGCAGCATTTGCAACACTGACTGCGATTGTGTGCAATTATTGCAAGTTCAATTGTTCGAGCTATTCATTGAGAAATGTTGCAAGAGCAAAGTGGCAAGTGGATTGATTGTATTTGAAGGATTTGTGAGTTGGTGAAGTTGTGGAGTAATTGTGTTGGTCTGTTTTGCTGGGCAAAAAAAAACTTTTTTTATTATGAGGTCGTGGCCCTATTCAGTTTTGATACTGCGTCATTGGTTAGATAAAGTTTTGCGGAAAAGCTAGGTATCTAGATATACCCATACCGCTGGAAAGCCTAGAACAACTTAAAAAAGAGGCAAAGAAGAAGGTACTTACCATCGGTAGAAGATGAAGCAAAATTGTAACCAGGTGCCAGGAGTTTTGTATAACAGAAGTGAATATATTAAACAGAAAACTACAAATCAATTGAGATATTGACAGATTGAGGTATTGATAACAAAATGGTATTGAATCGAGATCGAACCTCTCAAAATTGAGGGATTTATTTTTACCAAACTAGAAAGCTTTCAACCTTTTTTTTTATTTGATTTTACTCCATCTTTTCTAATCCTAGACAAAATGGGCATCAACACCACAACAAATCATAAGGGAGTGCCCCGCACTATATAAAAAATCTTAAAATAAGCCTAACTACCCCACCAAACACTACCCGTATACTTATAGGTATAAAAACGGTGAGAGAAGTATCGGCGATATCCTACTTAAATAAAAGTGAATATTGAGATATTGATTGGAAAACGTTTCTTGATTTCCGTATGAGTATTCAACATTCAAAAAATGAAGAGGTTCATCATCATCATGATGTTTAGCATGAATGGTCTTGCTTTCTCCAGGTTTAGGCTCAATTCAATTCAGGAGAGTCCTACATGAAGTTGGAGGGGTAAACTTGGAAATCAGTACGATGAAAGCATCGGTTCTTTCAAGCCGGTTTATTCTAACTAACATGATCAAGGTACTTCTGCTATGGTTTGTGATTCTTTATGTTAAACCCAACAAAGTGATTGTTCAATGCCCGACTAAGGTAACGGAATCCTGTATCAAATGGCCCAAGGTTCCCTAAGGTTGAAATGCATGTCGTGATAGTTATAATGCCAGGTTTCTACATCTCACAACCAGATGACCTTAGCTGTCCATATCACTCTTGATAGAGAATTAGTTCATTGAGCCACATTCATTCATTTATTTTAGCATTTGAAAAGTTTGCATTCTTGTTCCTTGCTGATTCTCATCATAGTGCATGGTGGCTGTTAATACAATCCACATGCTAATGATTGGTGGAGTGATAGATAATGTTACAGCAAGTCCCTCCTCATCCCCTTTTCACTTGAACGTAGCTCCCGTTCTTGGATGTCTGATAAGAGGGAGGATACAATTGAATGGATGCGATGTATGAGCCCCTCTTTCTTCTAACACAGACATTCAAATCTGGCATTTTGAAACGGAGCACCCACATTCAATTATGTATGTGTTGCGCTAACATGATGGTCGTGGTTTGTGAGAGGTTCCAATATTTTACAATATTCTACACTTACGTTGCCCATTCATATATGCTAGGTATACACATCTATCATATACCGAGAGGCTTTAGCACCCGCTCTCTTGCTACCTTTGCAGCAACAGCACCGCCTTTCTGTAATGCAATGGCGCCCACAATAGCATACATAGAAGTAGTCAATACTACCTCAACCCCAGAGGCGCTCAAATCCGATTTCTACAAGTAAGATCAGCACTTAGCCAAACACTCTCGCAGAAGATCAACTCACCATTCTCGGCTCCCATCTAATAATCTCGGTCATACCCAATTGAGCTGCCAAAGCCGCAACCCTCCCCTTTTTTACTACATCGGCGACCTTTACACTTTGCAAGTTTGGCAGCCCTTCCAACGCAGGATGTGTGAATGGCTCTCGGCGCTCTTCAAGGTCCTCTTCAACGGATTCTGAAGCAGTCTCCGATTTAACCCCTCCCCCAATAGGAGGTGAGTGCAGTAATGCCAAAGTTGCTTGCAGATTTAAAATTCGTCGTCCTGAAAATCATGATGCTTAGTATTTGTTCGCTTGTGTAATGGCAACAATGCAACCAAAACGTACCAAGAAATGCCAATCGATCATTAAATCCTCTTCTTCCTTGATCAAAACTTTTGTGCGTGATGGCCAACCATTTCACTTCTTCTGTAAGAACTTGGTCGCCTCCTCGTCCTAGGAACTTGATATAAAATTTGTCCAGTTTCTCGGGGTCGCTATTGCATTCAAATCTTGGAGTGTCCTCGTCTATTCTCCGAGGATCAAAAGGTAATTTCATCTGCGGTGGTGTATATGACCATCTCGGTCGTGGGGCTCGTTCTTCATTGTGCTGAATATCTGATCTAGATGCCGCTGCTGAAAATTGTCGAACACTGTTCGAGCGAGAGGATGTGGAAGTGGCGCATGAACATTTCTGGCGTACTTGTCTGGTGAGAGACTGAAAAGATCTTGTAGTCGCCTTGGATGCCATGGCCACTTATAAATCGTTGGTGGATTGACAGTACAGTACGTATGGCTATGCTCTCCCGATAAAATTGTTCTTCCTGTCGAAGCTCAATTGTTCTGGGAAACTTTAAATTTGGCGCTAAACTCTTTAAGGAGTGGGCCGAAATGCGCGTCCCGACTCGCCGTCGCGTTAGTCTCACAAATAAAACCAACCAACCATTTATCACTTTTAGATACTTTAATGGAGTTTTCAATTGATTCACGAGCATGACATTTATGGATTTTTTGGAAACTTTTTAGCTATGGCTGCCCACAAGAAGCTTGATACTCGGGAATCAAATACACCTTTGAGCTTAATACAACAACTTGCATCTGTACTTCCAAAGGATATCAGCTTCAAACTCTACCATCTCTCAACTCCCCCAACCAAAACGACTTCTCTCTATCCTCCACCCCCAAATCGCCGCCCCGATCGAACTTACTGCGAAAGTCATTTTCTGGCTGTATCTATTCGCACATCTTCAAAACAAGATGTATCCGAATCACTCGAAGTGCTCATCTTTGCAATTGAGATTTTAATTTACTCTACCGCATACGATACCACATTTTTTGTTTCCAAGGCAGATTCGACAGGTTACCTTCATCTTTTGAATTTGCCAAAAGGCGCTCCTTCTCCGATCAGAGAGATCAGCGCTACATTTTTACAACATTTAGTGCAACAACACCAAAGGAAGAATATTCGAAGCATCGTTTCTCTCTTCGCACGCGCTCAAGACCAATACTTGTTTCCGGGTAGTGTCGAATATAGTGGAAAACATGTGCTGGATGATAGGGGTCTAGTACGGTGGTGGTGCCGCGTTCTTGATCCGTTGGTGGAAAGAAATGAAACCTCGATAACATCTGGAGCATCGGACTGGGAAGCTGTCAAGGGATTTTTGATCGTACCCGGACAAGATGAATATGAAACGCGGTCATATTTACCAGCAAGAGCGAAAATCCAGACCAGCAATTCTCCTTGGACTATTGGACACCCATTACGACAGATCTCGAGACATTCGAACGATGTTCCTCCGCGGTGTTTGGTTCCTCACTACCCTGACGACCCAAAAGCTAGGTTTTTGGACGAATTGGACGAAGAACTTGGAAGGGGCCAAAACGATACCAGCGGGCAATGGAAGAGTGTGAAAACTATCGATCAATTTTGGGAAATGATGGCCTACCGACAGGAATGTTCTGCAGGACGACTTGTTGGTTTCATATGGATCGTATTTACGCCACCAATACAGCACAGTGCCTCTGAGTCTGCAATTGGCGATAGCCAAAGCACAGTAATGACTGACGACATTCGACTTGATTCGTCTTTCCTCTCAACGCCAGATGACGCCGCAGCTCTTTCTACACCTTCAACATCATCGACAGGTTCTTTCCTACACGAAGGCTCACTTTCCAAGCGTGACGACAGCATTTCACATTCTCAAAAGTCTACTAGTTCATCAAAACCTTCTACACCGAAGAAGAAAAAGATGAAGTTGTCAGGCACTATCATTTCACGACAACCACGAGTCAAAACTGAGAACAAGAACTACTTGTTAGAAAGGCCCGAGAGCACCCCTTATTATAATTGGCAACCAGAAGGTCGTGGGCAGGTTATTGTTGACGAAACCGACTATAGTCGGATCACCGAATTACTTCTTCGTCTGGATTTCGCTAACCTGGAATTGGCAAGCTCGAGCTCACAAAGGTGGATCAACGAAGTTCGTTCCGGTGCTGGGAGTATGAGTGGTTTGTGGGGAGAGACGATCACAGGAACTAAGGCACTTGAGCAGCCAAACATAACGGGCACGATTGGTGTGACTACTCTCAATGTGGGGCTTGTACGAAAGAAGAGAAAACCCGAAGATCAAGACGTTGAGAATATTACCACAGCTTCATCACAGAAGGTGAATTTTCTGGGGGATGGCATGATTCGAAAAAAGGCAAAAGCCTAAATATGTCTTTATTTATTCTCTTACCTGGCGGCGTATTTGGAAATTGGGGCAGGGCATCTAGAGATGGAGTTGGAAATGGAAATACTCAGACAGATAATACCCCAGGATAAGGATCACGGAATCAACACATTTAATACTAGCTTTCATTGTTCTTGCATATGCGCTGTTTTGAAACAAATTTGGGGTATGAAGTGAACAAGGGCTTGCAAACAGAAGTGGGCTCCTTATTTTAGGATGATCTCAGCCTTATAAGACCAGCACCAGGAGAATCTTTGGTGGGATCTACCTATCTCGTCTGATGGGTTGGTAACTTGGTAATAAGCCAACTTCTCCTAATAATTAATATATTTGACACTCTTGGCATACGGGCAAATTTGCCAATACCAAGACGCGAAGGAAGCAAATGCTGTCTAGTATCCTCGTCTAAATTTGGTCGAAAGATGCTGCGGTTGAGTGCAGTGCTGAAGGATTTGGCATCATAGCCCAATACTGAAGTGATTTTTAAGAGTAGATAAGATGCCTACTATAGCCCTGCCCACTCTCGAGTTTTCCTGGTATTTTTAATCAATTGCCAGGCGAGGTTTATGTATACCTAAGTAACTCCATGTAAAAGATGTGTTACTATTTTCCAAAATCAGTGATCTTCATGAGGCCCATAAATCACTACTTACTTTTAGGTATGTATGATATGATATCACCGAATATCAGGCTGAATTAAACAATACGAGTGTATTTACTACGCCCACTGTAATCAGGCTGAGGTGGAGTTGGAAATAAGCTGGGCTGGGCTAGCCAGGTTAGTCAAGCTACCTAGGTACCTAGGTCTAGGTAGTAGTTAAGCATATGATGCGCGATAACCTTAACCTTAATAAAACGGAGAGTAACTTACGAGGACTTTTTACAGTGCAAGCCGATGATTATTTTGAAGTAAGAAATATATATAAAAAACAGATTTCATTAAAGAATATATTCCTAAATCTAGTTTCCAATCCTTATAGTGTACCCACCCAAAGTGAAATCGCTTCAGTAGCCACGATTTGTTGGCTGTTGCTGTCATCTGCATAGACTGAGCCTCTCTTCAAGTCCTTGCAGGTTGCAAAGCTACTACTGCGCCAAGGCGACATGGTTGCTTCCCGGGTTTGAGTGAGCGCTTCGCTTTCAATCTCACCACGGTCAGCCACTGTAGGATCGCCAACATTGTTTTACAGTATGTTAGTAGTGTTCTGTGGTAGCGGTAACCCAGTGGTAGACCGCGAATATTCCATGATTCAATTGTAGCGAGGGTTCTAGAATGGCCTCTAGGATTCTTGTTTGGCGCTCAATTTGATAATTGGATGATTTAGAATCCTACCAGATCGTTAATGTTAAGTTTGGGTCTTATTGTTATATCAATGAAACAAAAAGCCTGTGCATACGTTAGAGACTGACTCCTCTTTTGGGCTCGATGTATTTGATGAATTTTAAATACGAACTGCTTTGCTTTGTTTCACAATGGATCTTCAAGCTTATTTGTACACGTCTAGTAATGCGCTTAAGTATCGCGCTTACACGAAACATGGTAGATAAGTGGCCCAAGGAAAACATCAATCTTAAGCTTTGTCTTAAAGGAAGCTCAGAGAGGAACCTTGCAAAAAAAAGAAGCCACACACCTGGGCCAAATCCTCCCCATCCTTACTAGGTACCTAACAAATAGCTTTGCAGCATTTGTGGAGAATCTTCACTATGTGTTAGTATGTCCATGTGTCAAAGTCAACCTCATCTTGCCATTCCTACTCCAAGTTGGTATATAGATCGGATTTGTATCTTTCCTAATGTACTAGTAGTCTGTTTCTACAAGCACCGCACGTTCCCAAGCTTTCTTTCTTAAAGTCATGGTTTCCTTTCCCATGTTTGGATATGATTTTGCGAATAATATATATCTGCCAGTGAAGTAAGTGATTCGCAAAAATCTTGAGTGCAAGATTTTTCATGTCCAAGTCTAAAGTCCCTGGTGTGATTTATCATTAGCTTGTTCGAATGCTCTTTTTATTTTTAATATGTTAGTTTCTCATTATGCTGTCGTAGCATCGATGCTAGTGATGACTAGCCATGCCACTTCTGTCACCCCCGCCTCCACCATTCCTACCATTTCACCTAGAGAACCACAGACAGCTATCTCACCCCTTCCAACTTCCACATCCTCGATATACTTTATGACCACAAAATATGCTACAATCCCTGGAGAGACCAATAGTCAGACAACCATCCCCGCCAAAACAGAGACCTATACAATTGCAACGTGCATTCAAACACATACTCCAGACAAAAATGGATATGTACCCCCCGGCACATGCAATTCCCTCTACGACTACTACCCTAGTTTTCCAGCCGCCCTATCATTCGGCATCCTCTTCGGAGCCCTCACAATAGCCCACATCTTCCAGGGCATATACTACGGAAAGGTAGCCACCCATCCCACAATCCATTCATATTTGCTTCCTACTAACGAGACTTCAGGGCTACAGCTACTTCATCGTAATGGCCGCCCTTTGGGAAACGCTCGGTTTATCTCTCCGCACCATTTCCACCAAAAACCAGCAATCCCAACTCATCCGGCATCTATCCTCGCTCTTCATCCTCACCGCACCTCTCTGGCTCACCGCCTTCACCCTCCTCCTATTTTCCAAGCTCATTGTATTTTACCTGCCCTTGCGCTCCGCAGTCGGTATCAGTAGCATGCGCTTTGTAGTGGGTTCTTTATTGGTCACGTTCGTTTTTGCCGTGATGCAAGTAGTCGGCCTAAACGAGCAGCGCAGAGCTGCCCTCCCTGATTTTCAGGACACGGCAACGAGTATCTATATCGCGACCATCGCATTGCAAGAGCTGCTCCTTCTCGTGTTTGGGGGCGTATTAGTGATGTTTCACAGGGAAATCGCGAAGTTGGAAGGTGCAGGGGAGTTGGATGCGCATCAGAAAGGATGGAGATGGCTTGTTTGGACGATGTATGGAATTTTAGTTATGCTATCTGTGAGTTTCCTTTCTCTCTATTTACATGTTTTCGAGAATCAGGCGAGTTCTAATAAATCAACAGACGAGAATATTTTTCAATTTATTCGAGTGGTCTAGCGCAACAGATCACCTTAGTAATGAGCTTGTTTTCTATGACTTGGAGGCCATACCGATGGCGCTGGCGATTGGCATGGTGAGTGTATGGCATCCGGGTCGCATGATGGTGGGGAAATGGAGTGGTAATGCAAAGTCGAGGGGGTGGGATGAAGAGGATGCGAATGTGAAGGAGCATGATGTTTTAATATCTCTTCCACCTACAGGAGTAAGAAAATAGTACCTGGCTGGAATTAAGAATAATTATTATATATTTACAATGATTGACTATACTGTGAATCCTTTCGCCACCCCTTCAAAATCTGAAGGTGTATCAAGTGTCCGAACCTTGCTTCCTTCGTGCCCGCGGCGATCAACTTCTTTGCTCAACGCACTCTTGCTACTTGAACCCGTGATAATCAATCACCTTACACCCAAAGGAGAACTCGCCCAAAACAAGCATATTCTACATATGTGCGTGTTGTACGCCAAGATAAGCGTATACGAATGCTACTCGATGGTAGGATATTTATACGAGCTGTGGAGTACAGTAAAGCGATATTATAGATCTATATTCCTACCCTACCAAATACCCAAGCTCTGATCGGCGCCCACTTGCCAAAATCAAAGAAACAGGCAGAAACAACCCAATCCGGCGCTGTAAAATTGCTGGGATTGATTGACCTCCACATGTTTATTGACCCGCCAATATATCATTTATTGGTTCTTTTTAAAGGGGAGATGGAGCATTAGGAGGAGTATTATATTATATCTAAATTCTAATCTTAAAGAGTGGAATCGGAATGTATATGAGTAGAATAACCCGATTCTTGAATAACCCCGCCCTTCAATCAAAGCAGCCTTTTTAAGCATGCATGCATGTACTCAAAAAACTACACCAGTACCGGTACTCACCACATTCAAAATATTATCCAGGCTCCCATGTAATTCCCGCCGATTATGTACTGTAAGTTCTATGCTTACCACAGCTTTCAAATCCATTGTAGTTAGAAGTACCTACCCACCGATAATTAACTCTTTTAGGTTCTATGGTTGTTTAAAGAGAGATGATGGTGATAGTTTGCAGTACGCCGGAGCTGCATACTATAATGTAATGTTGTTCTTTACTAAGGGGGGGAGGATATGCAGAACTATAGTATGCCTGGACAGTGACTAAATTCTGTGCGCAGTGGGTGTGTAAGGTGGAGCGGGAGGACCGCTCAGCAGCTGGCAGTCTAAATAAAATTAAGTAGTATTTTCATTTCTACAGAAAAAGGAAAGGGCACTGTTCTAAGGCTGGCTGCCCTTACGAACCAGCAACTTGGTTCCAGCTCATGAGAGGAGTCTAGAACTATCCGTCCGATCGCAAGTTCGGCTCGGTAAAAAGTTATCCCTCATATTTTTCTATTGCATTCCTTTTGATAGCACGACATCAAAATTGTACTACACACCACACCTCAAATCTAATTTGATAGGTAGGTTTGTGAAGCCTAGGGTTGAGTTTAAAGTGCTTACAGATCAGATTTCGAGTAAGGGTTGAAAATGAGATTCACTGTGCCTATACTGCATGAGTTACGGTACTGTAACGGTTTCCCCGGTAGTCAGTAACGGTGTGGCGTTTGGCCCTGCTCTGCCCTGTGGAACATTGGCTACCTACCTAGTAATTGTCAGATGTTCACTTGGATGGCAGGGGGGAATAAAAACTCCGACGATCATCAGAAGAAAAGTAGAAATTTGCAGATAATTTGCTTTGATAGTACCTACCCACCCTCACGCGAGATGAGTATTGTATTGTCTTAGTGCGTTCGCCTTATTATTGGAGGTGATCATGGCATGGGATTGGTATATTGATTTGGTGAAGTGGAGATTTGTACGTTTCTTCTCTCATTTGTTTGTTCTTTCCACATTCGGAAAATCCATAGATTTGCAAGCCGTTTGTGGAGCCACGAACTTTTATCAAATAATAGGAATTGATCTATGGATAGCTGCTCACAGCGCCGGCATTCGATTCTGCGAGGGTGCAAAATCGTCCGATTCGATGTAGCCGTTCCATCCTGAGCGGCCGGTCTCATTCTTTCCTGTTTGTTTTTGCGCAAGCATTGCATACACATTACACAAGCTCTAGGCCGCAGCCTGAAAATTTTCTTCACAATGTATTGAGTTGTATGTGTGAAGCAAGCGCACCAATAATATATTTATTCAACTTGGTGTGTAAAAGCAATTAAGACATAACAAGGGTATAATTATGCATGGCGCACCGCAAACGAGGAAAACCGGTACTTGTATGCAGAACCCCAGCTTCTGATATTGTTAGTTGCATATCACATTTGGGGCGCTTGTTCGTGTAGAAATGTTACTGCAGTCTACCCTTGTTGCCAAGTGCACGAGGCTTTGTTTGTTTGTCTGTCTGATTATTGATGCTATGGATATGAATACTCACTCTATTAGACCTTTGATTCGCGTAGCGGTAATGACTGTCTCCAATACCAATGTTCCATGCGTTTTACCATATCGTCTTCCTACATGATTTCAGACGTGGTCGGTGATTCATACAATTCCTCACCAGACTCCTCCATCTCCCAAAACTTACAGCTCGCCGATGAGGTCTTCTCCCACTCCTCGCTGAAACTCCCAGATGACTTTTGTCTGAGTGCACGCAAGACCCAGATTTCGGAATCCCGTCTTGCCTTTCTATTGTCTGGATTCTTGGGTGACTTCCGTTGAGGCTTGGTGACTTTAATATCCTGTCCTGTCTTCTTCTGAAGCACATCTTGTCCCTCGACAATTTGTCCTGCCTTGCCATCTTCTGAAATCTTGCGTGACCTTTGTGGAAGCTTGGCCTTGGCCTTGGCTTCAGCAACCCGTTCAGTCATCTTTTGAAGCAAAATTGGTACTTCCGCAACCTTTTCCACCCATTCCTGAAGTGTGACTGCTATTCCATCAACTTGTCCCGGCACCGCTTGCATCATACCTATGCTTTTAATGACCACTTCCACGGTCTCAGCGATATTTAGAAACTCCTCATTGGAGAGCATTCGTGACTTGACAAGGGCGGCAACCGCATTTGCGGCTTCATTCATGGCTGTCTTACCAAGATCTGCCTTTTCCAAGAAAGTCACTTCCTCTCCCCCCTTTGTGAATTTGCAAATCGATATGGAATGATAGACTAGTTGAGGGAGCCTTGTCGCTAGGAACATCGCCATGTCCCGATCAGCTAATTCTGAAGAGCCTGGTGGATTCAGATATTTAGCGGGTTTTTCAAAATCGACGGCTTTCAATGGCAAGATCTCCCATTTGCCATCATCGTGAATGTAGTATGTCATTGTGGAGTTAACATCGGGAAGAACCACATAAATCTAGCAAGCACATTAGCATATCACAGAAAGGTGGCTGCCCATATTATACTTACACGACTGTAACGATGAATACGTACGATATGAAATACTTCCTTGGCCATGCTATTCGTACAAGTGCTCTTCTGATAATATTCAACATACCACGAGAATTGATCGACTTTCGGGTCCAATAAAGCCTCGAGAGCTGCCGGGTTCCATTGGTAAAGCGCAGTAGTAATCAAGTCTACAGCTACCAATTCTGCCGGCGCTTGAGTGCTTTTGGAATTGATTTTGTATTCGTAGCTGGAGAAGTTGTATTTGATCAAATGGGGATGGCCCAAAGGTGCATCGGCGGGTAGTCGAAGCTTTCCGTTAATCAGGTCAACGCGTTCGTACGTTCCGTCGGCGAGCTCGGAGTTCTTCATGATGAGTTCGGTGATGTGGATGGATGGAAGAGGCGGATAGTAGAGAAGCAGGAAGATGTGGAAAATAACGAGGCTGTAAGTGTGGAAGTGGGCGGGGGTAAAGATGGGAGAAAAGAATATAGGGAAAACGAGAAACCTTTAACGAGTCCTTCTCCCCTCGAATATCAAAGCCTGTAGGCAGCTGCACGTCGCTAAAAATAATGCATATGCAGCGTCCCGACAGACACCTTTGAGTCACAACCCTTGTAAAATCCCCTGCTTCTCCGTTTGCTTTTTTGGTCACTTATCGTATTTTGCCACTATGCAGAGTAGAATTTGAGTGCTTTCTTTTCTCGGGCGAAGATATTACAGGGGTACTTGGACACAAACCTGTTTGGGGCGGAATAGATAGTTTGGTAGATCTTCTCTGAACTATTATCTTCACTCTTCATCTTACTCTACTCATTCATCAAACTCAATCAGGTCACTCTTAGCAAGAAATATGTCTGACATCGAGAACCAGGCAGTTATTGTGACCCGATATGATCTCGTCATTCAAACGAATCACACCGAGCCTCCAGTCAACATCAATCTCCAGGCAGATGCTCCTGCAGGCTGTCCTCACTATGTCAAATATCAAAACATTAACGATGAGGATGATATACCAGATGACTTATCTGTAGTTGATATCCTAGCCACCCAACTTTATAAGGAGAGTCCTGGAATTCTTTCTCAGTTGCTTGATTCAAACACTGAGGACTTTCGGTATCATCGGTCGTTGCACATTGGTCCGTACTGTTACAAAAATGACTGCTATGATCCATATTGCCCTTGCTGTGAACATTCCAAATGGAGTATCTGGCGATTACGAAATTATGTCCATGTACGTGATTCGAAGGTTCAAGATGACGGGGAATAAACTGACCGATGCAATCTAGATTTTGTTGGAGTGCAACAGTATTAGCACGGACGCGGATTCTTTCATCGAGCTATGTTATCGTGTAGAGGGTGATGGGAAATGGGAGATGTTGGGGTTTCGAAAACAGCGCGATTCATTGGCAGGCTATCATTGGGGAGATGAAAACAAAGACGAACAGAAGGCCACTGCTAGGGAATTGGCGTGGCGTCTTATAGATATCCTCGGACACAAGAATGCCCAGGATGAGGATTTTTCCCCTGAAACAGAACTGGGTGCGGCTCGGTCTTCTCCTAGTGTACAAGAAGAAAAACCTCTACCACAGGTATCTGCAGACGGCGACAACTCAGTTACCACGAAGGAGAATACCGAAGTGACGGAGCTTCAAGAGCGCATCTCGAAGCTCGAGGATACCATCAAGGAACTGACAGGATCTCTCCAGCCTGGGAACAGAAAACGTACCATTGACGAGGGCTCAGAGACAACGACAGATACCAAGAAGCAGAAGCGAAAGCATGAGCCAGCCATCGAGAAAGCCTCAACTCAGATAAGGGAAATATATTATTGATAAGGGAATCGGAGGAAAGATTGGAAATGATGGGCAACTGGCTTATGATGATGTGTGGGGTTTCTAAAAGTGCGGGGAATGGCATTCTCGTTGATTATCAATATCAATAATAATCAATACTCGTGCGGAGTAAACGAGGACTCCATTACACCATGCCTCATGTGCCACTTCAATAATCCTTGTAGAGTAGAGGCTTGCATATTGATTTCTTGCGTCTGCATGGCCGCACTAGCCCAAGCCCAATTTTGAGATATATCTAGTCTCTTAAATCCCTTTCTTTTGCTTTCAGCCAATTCTATACATCACTCGAGTTACTCAGACTTTCTTATACGAAGATCCAAAATCGAAAATGCTTGATCCAGTTGAAGAACCTGACAGCGAATCGCAAAACTCGGAAGAGACGGACAGTGATAATGAGGAAACTCCAAAGCCAATTGATGTTCATACCGACAATATCAATCTTCCAGCCAATACTCCTAAAGATCATCCACACATCTTTAAATATCGCGATATCACGGCAAATCTTCCTACAATCGACATTATGGCAACCATATTATACAACACGAATAAATCCGCTCTCGGTTGTTTGCTTGATATGAGCAAGGAAGAAGTCTATTGCGAAGTAAAATCTGGCAGTTACAAGTTGTATAAGTCGCCATATCTACGTATCCATCGACTGGGAAGATTTGTTAACGTAAGTATAAGCTCATCCAAGAGGAAGTCGACACACTCTAAATGAATAACAGGTTTCTATTTTGGATAGAACACAAGTCAAACAAGGAAAAAGTATGACATATCGAATTTACAAGGACGGTAGCTGGCTTCTTACCTTCTCGAACAGAAATGGTCGGGAACCGCTGGATGATGACACAACAGTTGTCCAGGAACGGCATATTGCTCTTGCATTGGCGGCCTCGTGCCATCTTGGTGGATGGGAGCGCTGGAAATCCTGGGTTCGGAGCTACGAATCTGAGAGTGAGGACAACACAAGACATCAGAACAGTAAGGTCGAGGCCGGTGCTGCAAACAAGATGAACGAGATCGCTGAGCTCGATGCAAGATTGTCAAAGCTCCAGGAAACAGTTGATGAGTTGGCAGGGCCCTCGCGTAAGCGGAAGCGCAATGAAGATGATGACTAGGTCTTGCTTCCGCGCAGGTTCTTTTTTTCTGACTGATGCCTGGCTTGTGCAACAAGACGATTGCACCTCAGTTTACAGAACAATACAATGAGTCTCTGGGAGCTATCCGTGCAGTGCATACTTTTCTTTTGATACATCTCCATCTTGTGATAATTGGCTATTTCTTCTCCACACTTGAAGCTTTTGCAGCCGCAAAAAGCAAAGTAAGACGACTTGCTCAGCCAGCTAATTAATTGTAGGAATCTGAAGTGTGGTTACACAGAAGTAGCAAGGACAAGGGTATCCAGATCTTGGCACCGTTATTATCCGCGAATAGCTGCAGTAATATGCATTCTGATTGCTTCTGCCTTGGTCACCGACCAAAGTAAAAAAAAACATTACTTGATTGTCCTCGGTAATTTGCGAGTGCAGCCAGATTCCACTAACCGGATAACAGTCTAGATCTTAACTTGTACAGCTGTCCATTCCAAACTTATCCGACCTATGATTCCCATTCCCTCCTCCCCTTTTCCCAAGCTGGCTTGCACTTAATACATTAGGAGTGAGCGCTTACTCTCTAAATACACTGTAGATATTTCGCTGTAATCGAGGAACGAGCCCGAGATCTCATTCCCACCAATAAGCTTTCGATAATTCAGAGCATCCCCGCACTTTGGTTGAGTCAGCGACGGTTAGCGCTGCCCATAGACTTTTCCTGTAGAGATCTTTTAAAGAGCAGGATTTATTTCAGGCATATTTCGCGGAAAATAACTGAGATACTTATCAGCAGCTAGGAAAAGCCCTGTGAGCAGATCGTTAATGTTAAGTTTG
>JWJA01004908.1:0-16302 GCA_000812885.1 Lanzia echinophila
GTCATCTTACTATCTCGTCCCATCCCCCAAGTTCAAGGAAAGACAACAACAGCAATAACAGCCCACAAAAACGACAATGCGAATAACATGCATGAATAAGTTGAAAATTAGATAGCTATTAATACTTCGTCATAGTTTAGTAAAGTAACTCACTACTTGGGTACCTAGGCAGTAACACAACTAACACTATGGCTACCACATAAAGGCTTCGGTTTCGGCAGTCAGAAACTTGGGTGGTTTGGGACGAGATAGTAAGATGACTGCTGCATCAGCGGTAACTCCATATCCGGAAAAGCCGGTATGGATGCTCCATTTTTCTCCAACTGCAATAGGAAATGTTTATTGACTACCTTTTTGTTTACGCGTCAACATTGAGCAAAACAAATTAAGGAAAACTGTTTAAAATATTATAATATACCCTTAGAACTTGGGACTAGGATGAGATAGTAAATATACTATAAGCTCAGAGCTTGGGAGTTGGCGATGTTGTTGGAGGAAGGAAGGGCGTATTCGATACAAGCGGTTAGTGCATGCTTGGCCCATGAAAAGATTTTTGGACATAGTTTATCCGTGTCGATGATGTAAAGTCGTGGGTGTGATTTCTTTTATTGATGTTGGTTGGTGCTTGGAGGGTGGTGGGTTGGAGTGGGGGTGGGGGAATATGATGATGTGAATGGGGAAGTGAATGGGGAAGTGAATGTGAATTTGATGTGGATGTGGGTGGAGAGATTAAGTGGAGGGTATGTGGTAAGAAGAGAATGGGAAGTGAATAGGATTGGAGATCAGTACAATGCATATGGGAAAGTCGAAGTTGATGGAAGGGTATCGATGGAATGTAAATATTCACCTACCATACACCAACAAATCAAACAAGATTTCGGGAAAACAAGACAGAGATAGCCCACCACCACGATATTGATATGGCGTTGATGTGTTATACAAGAAGACTGTGCAAAGATCCTTGACTCTTGAAGTGAATGTCAGAGTAAGACGGAAGGGGAAGAAATTTGTAATCATATAGTCCCTAACCCACCTCCATATAAGTGATACAACCCAACCACATTATGTAGAACTATCTACAGTTGGTTGCAGTATGGAGAAATCACCCTTAGGTGGTGGAAGGGATAATTATTCTACGACTGGGTTTGTCTTATTTCTGGTTTTGTCCGCCGGAAAACTTTATGTTGGCTTGTGGAAATTGCTAGCAAAGTAGTGGAATTCGGCGTCTGATGTTATTGTGTTAGTTGGTACGTGATGTTGCTGTTGTTTTTTGGTGTATTTACGTGGGCATATTTGGTTGTCAAATCTTTAGATAATAATGGTAGGACGGCGAATCAGTCTCTACCTCTGAGATATTTTGAAATTTTTGGGGAAATGAAAGTATGAGAACAGAGGGGGTAATCTTGACGGGAGTATGCGAAAGCCATTATCTCTTTTTCGTTATGGTTATTTGATTATTATTGATGCTCGATGCTCTGTAGAAGTGGTAGTCTTTATATAGTGTGTTCTCCACTAATATGCCATCGGAACTAATTGTAGTTGTAGTTGTGATGTGGTATAAACTGTATAAGAGAAGAACTCGGGACATTCACTGATTAGGAAAGGGCAGAGCAAAGATGAGAGTGCAGGGAGACTGAGGGACATAAATGTAGGGTTCTGGAAGTATATAAGAATTGTGGTTCGATCTTGTGATTCTTCTTGCTGGGACAATAACTACTTATTCAATATGTTGGTTGCGCCTTAACTGAGCATTACTGGAGTTGAACTGAATTGTGTTACCTTGGAAATGAGAAGAACCCTCACCATGTGAGTTGAGTTGATGAATACATTGCCTCGAACGTTGGTAAAATGTACTAGTAGATTGAACCACCATGCGGGCGATTATTAGCAAATATCTGCTTTTGGTAACGTAAAACATTACAATTCATGAATTTGGGAAAATTATATTAGAACACATACTCCTACTTGAAGTTTTGTTTGTAAATAATTGTAAAAGCCAATTTTGAGGTCACCGGGGTGAGGTATATCGATCGGGATTGTGTTGTCACCGAGATTTAATAAATGGGTCACCGGGAATTGCTATTGCGTTGCTTTCGGTACAACATTTTACCGAAACCTGGGGCGGCCGCCATTCCCGCCAAATCCTATCAGTAATAATTCGATAACAAACAGCTTCATGATCTTGGAATCTAAGTATCAGTCCATACCTGCCATTTGTCGATTGCATCAATCTTTGCGATCAATATGGCTTCACGAGTAGCTTGTCTCCGAAATTCCTTCAATTACGTCCATCATCCCGTATTAAAACGATATAGTTCTTCTTCAGTCAAAGATATTCAACAAATTGATGAGAATGTGGGCAAGACGCCCTTTAAATATACTGAGTCCTACTCATACACGATTTCACCATGGCTAGAAGAGACTAAAGAACGAATTGGAAAATGCATTATGTTCGGAATGAGTAGAGAACAAGCCAGAGATGCAAGCCGCGTGCTAGAAGTATTGGGTAGAGATTGGAGGGAACTGTTGGTTAGTAGAGAGGGGTTTGCGACGGACAAAAAAAAGATGGGATTGTTTAGTAGGCATAAGGTTACTGGGAAGGACATGGAGATTATGGTTAGTTTCCTTGCCTGTGTCTCTGGGCTTGACGATTCGTATTATGGTATTGAAAAAAGAGCTGATTGTGTTGCAGAGGTCTGTTAATAATGATGCTTATATACGATATGCGAATATGGCGAGGCGTCAGTGGATTGAGAATTGTTCAGATAGTCGTCCTAAAGAAAGGGAGGAGTGGATGGAGTTGTTGAAGGCCACAAAAAATAAATTGGTTTTGAAGACCACTTCATATACGTACCATAATGTAAGCCGATCATGTTGCCTTCAATCTGCCGTTCTCCCTCGACGCTTCGCTCATGTTCACTAACATCGTTCGTAGCAAATCACCTTCCCAGACCATATTTCCGTTTACCACAAAGTACAAACAAAGACCTCAAATGAGATCCAAAAGATTGTATTGGGGGTGTTGATGGTATCCGAGTTAAAACAACAAATTGTGGCAATTGGCCAGGAGAGTATGGAATTTTATGAATGCGGAGATGGACCATGTTCAGCGTTACCGCCATTTATGGTTCCCGCAGTTCGCAAAACACAGTACCTACAGGCGGCTCAAAAGAAAAAGGCCATGGAGAAGATCGCATGGATAAACACGCAGGTTAGGGATTTGGAGAAGCAAACTTGGGATAGAGAAGATGCTGTGGAGGATATAGGCGCAGCTACCACGTCACCGCGCAGCTAATAAGTAAGCCATGATTCGGTTCGAGCATATTCTTTTTTTTGCGGCCAAAATCCCACAACTCATACCGAAGTCGGCCAATAAAAACAATTTCAATTATCCCCATTTGCCTATGTGTACACCTCAAATTTCGACGAAACCTACTTCATGTCCACCGACACCATGTCATCGCTTTCAGAATACGCAATCTACAAAGCTGAATGGCACCTCGCATTCCAAGACCCTTTGATGCCACAATCCATCCGATACCACACAAACATATTCATCGCAACAAATTCCGATGGCTCCGGTTTCATCCACGAAGTTAACGGCGACATCACCTCAATCGGCGGCATGGAATATACTTGTAAAGCTTCTCCACAACCAGACTCGATCGACTCATTCTATCGCAAGACGCTGTTAGGAGAACTTGACGCTTCCGATTACCAGGAGGTGATAGATGTGTTGAAGGGCATACCGCCACCGCCAAGACAACGCTGGTTTAATCCGCGCAGCATGAAGATGGAAGCGTGTAGAACGGATGGAAAGCCATATGAGGAGGGAGAAGAGGTACCGCGGTTTTGGAAGTGTACGGAATGGACGGTGGAGAGGTGAGCATCGGTTCTTTAATTTTACACCCCCCCGTTCTCATTCCCCATTTTCACGTTTTATCCCATGCATGCTCCTACTTTCTCAATCAGGCTTCTTTATGTCCTATTCCTCCCAATATACCCCATTATAGGCCATTACTAACTCGCTGATGTTCATCCAGGGCTATTCCCGCTTTGTTGGAGAAAGGATTGATTAGGAAGGCTGAGGCTTGATGGATGGAAATGTAGGGACTTCATGGTGGGTTTGCTTAGATGATACACCAGTCAGTGGTTGCAATAATTCTATTACCACAACACAACATTCAACCTCAAATAACTTTTTAAATATAAGGTACCTTCATCTCAAATTTTGTAAAGGTAATACATAAGCATCATATAATCTATAAACCAAATTTCAGTAAAATAGATTGCAAATTGGATTTATTTCGAATTCTCAAAACTTCTAAGTGGCGACAGAATTGGTGCACCCACTGGTGATCCAGATAATTATTATCTTCAGACACAAGCACAATAATTCAGTATTCAGTCCAAAGAACTTAAATACAGCATGTAATTACTTATTCACATCTTTCTATCTTTCCTTTTTTCCCCTCAAGAAGCTTTTTTTTGATCCAGCGCACAATTGTCCGAATTCTACTCTTCAATCTCTGGAGCCACCGAGCCAAAAATGGTGTTCCTCCACTCAAAAAAAACAGTCCTGACTAGCGGGCACTAGCGGCCGAAACGACCGCCGTGCGATCCTTTACGACGTGCAACAAAACTATTTCTTACCCCATCAAAAAAAAGAAGATAGAATGTGATCATGGATGATCATACAGACCAAGGTAAAGAGAGATGAGAAAGAAACAAAATCCACAATTTGCCAGCAGGCACAACCTTTCTGCAGAAGTTACTTTTCAAATAACTCTTGAAAGTAGACCTTTAGAACCAACATGCTCCATGAGAGGAGTATGTATCTCTTCCTACAGTAATATGGCCTGTTTTCTTTCTGGTGCGGATTGTGGACTGCGGATTCTTAATCAGCTTGTTACTATTATGTTGGTTGGAAGAATACATGCTAATTGGAGGGGGGCTTCATTCGAAGCTTGGCAGAGGAAGTACTTTAATGGTGTATGCGTGTTCTCACGAAGAGAATCGGATGCCAGTTGCGGGAGGGGGCAAGCGTCCCATTGCTCGCTGTGGCAGGTTTATAAGTGCCACCCAGTATAAATAAATTTCTCTATGTCTCTCGCCCCCAGTGGGCCAATATTTATCAGTAATTCCGGCTGCTTCGTGCACTCTGAGATTTTTGCTGATTGTATGTACAAACATTTATGATTTATGTCGATAGAGTAAGCTTGGAAAGTGGCGGCGCTTTGGTAGACTCGGATCACAGCAGTTACGATAGCAAAAACAATGAACACGTAGAAATGCAATTTTGGTTCAATGGGAAATTAGTAACTACACTTCTATTTTACAACTCTACGATATAATACAGTATAATACATAATAATACATAACAATACAATATAGTACAGTATAATACAACACTACCCGCAAACACAATACCAAACAATAAGCCGATACTATTTTGCAATAGTGGTCTCGAGACTTCACGTTCAATTATCGGTGCTGGTGCTGGCGCAGGCGGGTTGTATTTGGCGCGCGCAAATTAACACCTTCCGAGATTCTGTTGTCGTTCGTACGTAAAATCTGACTTTGGCTTACATTCGCAGCTGGGCTTACAGCCTTTTGGATTTGTGATGAAATGGAAGGTGCAGGCCATGCCGGAATCCTGTAAAGTGAAGGCTTGCGCCTACAGCAGGAATATTGCTGGGTTTCGATGAAGGCATAGTTAGTAAACTTGGCGTCTTTGGTGAAAGAACTGCAGTTGGAGTATTGCCCGGTCCCGATGAAGGAACAATTATCGCATGGGGAGTCGTGATTTGAAGCGTCAGGCGACGATGACTCCGAAATCGAGGTCTAAGACAAACAGTGAGACGGATGGAATAACAAATCCGATTGTGTTGTGCAATAGCTCGGCGTTGGAAGGAAAGACGACTCCCCTGCAAAAGGGATGGAATGACAAATCCGATCGTGTTCGGTGACTTCAGCGTATGTTGCTTGCGGGGCTTTCTACTCGTACAGTCGAACTTAAGCTTGCAAAGTGCAATCGTCAATAGATAGGGAAAAATCCCAGTAGACTTTATTCGGTGGATTTCTTTGCCGCTCTCATATGGCTTCACTGATACCGCCTTTGAAGCGGAGCGAGTGCTTCGCGTGGTTCTTGGTGGTGCCCTGCAACAGTTCGGCGTTGGAAGGAGAGACGATTCCCCTGCAAAAGGGATGGAATAACGAACCGATGGTGTTTTGTAACAGCTCAATGGTATCCCTGCAAGCTAAGACCTGTTCCTCGGTCTTCAAATTCTTTCCACTACCCTCGAAGATAATCTCATTTGATGGAGAGGCTATGCCTCTACGCATCAAAGGAGCCATTGTTTGTGGCTTTGCGTTGTTGCACCTGAAATACTGCGCATGCGCATGCACATTGTGTGACAGAGATACAAAGGAATGCCGGTCGAAAATACGTCTTGATCGACATGGCCTTGTTGTTGCTTTTAATAAAAGACGTACGCATGCAGAGGCGCACCATTGTTGACCAATAATTAGGGCCGATGGATGCATTGAGGTCTGCTGGTCCATTGGGACCGTAATAACTTGCGCTGACCGATTGAAGATACACGTGAAGAGACTCCAGCAGCTCGGTGTCGAATGGCGAAGAGCCGCCATCTAGAGTGGTTCGCATGAACAATGATGGCTGGTGGTCGATGAAGCTCGGCATCATGCGTTTCGCATAGGCTTCTAGCTTTGATGAAATATCATCGTTGTCTATATCCAAAATGTGCGGATTTAAAGCGAATCCACCACTCGGGTGAGCTGCATGACAGAGATACAAAGGAACCACATGATTGGAGAGAAAGAGAAGTGGTCCTTGTGAAGAAGGAAGAAACTTTCGGAAAAATTCAACCTTGTGAAAAGAAGTTTCGAAACCTTGTTTTGAGAAGCCTGCCACACGCTCACACCATTCTATATGTTATTGTCGAACGATGGGGGGCTGACGATGGAGAAGCAGATCGGGAAGCCATCCATTTGGTAGCATATTTGATGATTTGCTTAAGAGGAACGAAATTGTATCTTGGTCGCTTCTTGACTGGCATGACTGTTTATGCTTGCGTCTTTGCTGCTACATCGAACTTGGAATTGACAGCAGTAGATGGGCGTGTCGATGGTAATTCGTGCTGACAGGATGTAGCTAGATCTATCGTGGTGGGAAGTCTCCTCTTGTTGAGGTTGGCAAGATGACAACTAAGAGCGGCAATTCTCTCAGATCTCATTGGGTTGCGCTTGCGGCAGGTCTTCTGGTGCCATTGCACTTCTGGCGGCGTTAAATGCGGCGGCGATGTTGGCCTGATACTCAGCCTGGTACTCCATTCGGGCGGCATATTCTCGGCGGGCTTTCTCGACTGCCATTGCAGACGATCCGATTTGGTCCTTTTCAAAAGGTTCTTCCATTTCCTATAAACTGCTTGGTTGGCAAGGTGACGAGTGTCACTTGAAATTCTCTGAGCAGTAGCACCGAAGCTTGAGAGAGCATTTGCGATGCGGAGATCGACTTTTCTGGAATAAGTTTGAGTCGTAAACTGCTTGGTTGGCGAGGTGCAAATGTGTTGAAGATGCTTGAATTCTCCAGGGAAAGCGAGTGCAGTAGGAAACGCCATCTCGCTACGCTACCACCTTAAAATTATGGGAAAATTCCGCATAGTCAATACAGATATGCTGGATGTGTTTGAATTCCCCGGGGAAAGCAAGGGCAGTAGGAAATGCCCTTGAGCCCCCGGGCTCCTAGTAGGAGACCTTATACCCACTGCGAATATCCATGCGCATTGTAATTCAAAGAGTTCCACAAGTTGCTTTTAACGTGGGAAGTTTAGAACTCGTAAAGGGGCACTGAGGAAATACAGCGCATTGAGACATCGGACTTGGGATAAAAGGAAACACCGATTCAGAGTTCGTACTTGTGTGTTGTCTCTTGGAAGAGAAAGGAGCTATTATTCCGGCACCTGGATTTGGATACTCCACGCAATGTAATTGAACGCAGAGATGGCGGCGGGGCCACACAAATAGCTCTCTTTTCTTCTTAACAGCGTATCATCCTGAAATCGAAATGCCCGGTGCTAGAGCTCAACAGTTTGCTGCTGCTTTGTTGAATCCTTTATGTGTACAGCTGGAAGCCATATTATCGTCGGTATTATTTCCACTGACCCCATAGCCCGGCAAAAGCTGACTCGAAATTGAGGTGGTAGATGCAGGATAATCTTGGAACAAATATTTCAGATGCACCGAATCCACGATCGAGGGAAAGATGATAAAAGGTTCTGTTTTGTGCCTGCATACCTGCGTCCCGCTATGCCTTGCTGCTAGTTTCCTTCTCCAATTTGGTGGCGAAGATTAGGTTGTGGACCGACTCCAAGGCGATCGCAACGTCAACCCAGGCCGAATGCTACGACCAACCCCATCTGCGTATTTCATCTTGTATAATGCTAGGCCTTGCGGTGAAAATGGTCGGCTCCGTCATGAGTACCAGCTGACAAAGTTGCGTGACGTGAAGCAATAAGTCTTGAAGAAAGGGCAGGTGCCTTCTTTAGTTGCCCACGGCTTTCAGGGTGTAAGCATTGGTGAGGTCTTCGACCGAAGTCATCTCTGCTAGTTATAAGAGCAGTTCGTCAAATCTACTCTCTTGAACAAAAAGGGCAAATGAGTGCCTTGTAT
This sequence comes from Lanzia echinophila, assembly GCA_000812885.1. Taxonomy (NCBI): domain Eukaryota; kingdom Fungi; phylum Ascomycota; class Leotiomycetes; order Helotiales; family Rutstroemiaceae; genus Lanzia; species Lanzia echinophila. Next base: position 8,692 of record JWJA01004908.1, read on the forward strand.
GGACCTGGACGCGGATTTGGGTGCGGTTGTTGTGCCATAGGATTCAGGTGGAGAGCGGTCCAAACGCGTTAATTTGACTATTTCTGGCAGCGGAACTCGAAGTTTATTCCGGCTGAGGTCGAGAATGTCGAGTGATACCAATTGGCAGATCTAGAATAAGAGTTAGCGCTCACAATCTTACAGGGAAAACATATTGTTGGTAAGTACCGGGGACCATCTTCCCAGTTAAGAGAACTTGACATGTTGACTTCATGTCCTGATACAGCCATATTTGTGTAAACCCCGTAGATTGGGACGATCACCACCATCTACATATAACGCAGCGCCCGACGACTGCCTTTCGCTGGCACGTTGAACATAAAAATGATCGCATTGAGGAATACTAGTCGGGAATTCGGTGACATTCTTTTTATGGTATCCGGAATTGTGTGACGCGTTGAATCTATGCAAAGTTAGGATTGGATCGACAAAACATTCAAAAATGCGTCCTTGAAGTAGTAGCTTACATCACCAGGAGACTGCAATAACCTCTCCTCGCAAACCAAATTTGAGGTGCTTCAGGGCCATATATGCGTGATAGATTCTTGGAAAACTTGAGTTAGTGAATGGGCCTACTTGGTTTTGGCGATCTAGATTCAACACTTACTTTACAATACCTGGTGCTTCCTCGATCTATATTTGTCCATTCATGACTTAACTTCGTAAAAGGCATGTCAATGTAGTATTCGTTGTCGTGCTGAGCCCAATTAGTTGCCCCTGTCGTTGTTAATGCCGTTACACTTTCCCAGTCGTTGAAAAAAGTAGCTAGCGTGCGATATTTCGATCTGCTTGGTCAAAAAAAAAAAAGAATTAATCAACACAAGAACAACCCGTAGATCGTGAATACATACCAGTATGAAAAGATTGATGTAGAAAATTGCACCACTGGAGATGTTTGAAGGTGGTTAAAACGGAAAACCGTTCACACCCTTCAGCTTATGATGGAGATGATTGATCAAAAATTGCTAGATCATCTCTTCGTATTTAGATTCCAACTTGTAAGTAGCATTGTCCTCAATAAAAAGTATAGAAGATTGTGTTATACGGTTCAAATACAGAAATTTTGAAAATAAGTTGGGAACTGGTTGGGGAGATAGATTTTAGTTTTCTCTGAAATTGAAAATTATTGATTTGTGTGTCCTCCCTCATCACTTCCTGCTTAGTCGGCGAGTACCCTAGTCTAAATTCTACCTAGTATCGTTAGGACCCTAGAAAAGGTCGGCCTTGCAACTACCCATGTTTATTTTACCTTTTTGTCTTCTTTCAATGCATTCATGATGAGTTTTAGATACTTTTTGATGTATTTTTCTCACCGTGACACCGGGTTGTTTGTGAGATTGGCCTCTCAACAACCCAACCTAATATTAGTATACTATTCCAATGTGATGTGACAGTAACCTGATTTTTTGTCTGGGAGTTACGTACTGAAGCTCCTTTGATGTCCATAAGGAAGCTCAACAATAGATTGCAGTACCCTCACTGATGAGAGGAAACTAATCCAAGGAACCAGGCTTCGGGCGACATAGAAGCATAATTCGCAAACTAGAAGGGACGATAACCTACCATTCTTGAAGTCACAATCATGGTCTCACATTGTTCAGTTGTATCTTTTGCGGTCGGTATTTGTCCCAAACAGGACAATTCTCTTTGTCATTTATAGTCCATCCTCGGACCTCCATCCTCCCATCCCATTACTCTCGACCAAGTATTCTTGTCCAAATTAAAAATGTTCCCCAGCGGGGGCAGCACCGGCGACATTGCGGAACGACTACATTGGACAAAATTAGCCTCCAAAACTCAATACTCTTTGGCAGGGCTACTTACCATAAGAATCGTTGCGGCGCGTTCCTCCTCCGTTGCTTCCATAAGTGCCTTGGCGGCACGTTCCTCGTTCCTAATCAAAGCACCCTCGAGGAATGCTCGCTCCCGAGACAGTTTGGTGCTGATGGATTTTCCTTGTTGGAAAACCCCATCGTTGGGGTGGAAGTTGGCAGGCCACACATCACGGACCTGGTCCCAGGATAAATTATTGTTGGCTTTAAAAGCCGTAACTCGGCGGACCCCTTGATTGAAGAGGTTAGCGTACCCTCTGGCTAATTGACAGTATACCGAAGCGATATCCATATCTAAAGGGGGTAAAGGAGGTCTTACAACTGTGGCCAATACAATAATCCCGCTTTTCAGCAGGAGAGAGGAAGACAAGGCTATTAACCTCTGGAAATTCATTGAGGGCCGCCATTTCTGCGGCTGTGACTGTGGCAGTGGTGATTGTAATGAGGATTTTGCTTTTGTAATTGCAGTTGTTCTCGAGTTATCGTCAGATAGTATATGGAAATGTACGATAATGTTGGTTGCCAAGGTTCAAAATCAAAAAGTTTCAAGAATTTATTATTTGGTGTAGTTACATTTGGTATAGTGAATGTCCAATATTCGGTTATTCAGTTATTGTTATCTTATTCAGGCGAGAATTTATTCACTTTTATGACTCTTCAAGTAGTCCTGCCCCCTTTCATCTAATATCAAGTAGACATATCTCCTTGATTCAGAACATGGAATAGCCCACAACAGAGTTATGAGCTCTGTTATAGAGGCTAAGATACCAGGAACTTGAAGTTGCAATATGACATTGGAGAACACTTGTCTGAACTAGTGAGTGGATAGAACTATAACTTTTGATATTGGAAAGGTTATTAGACAACTAATATGCACAATAACAAGACGATAGTCAATCAAAGTTTGAATAACCTTGGTTCTTTCAGAGTATCCATCGGGTACAGGAGTGAAGAGTCCCTGAAGTATGCTTAGATAAATGTACAATAGAATGACTGGCATTTGTATCCATCAGATCACAGTACTCCAAACTCGAGACTAAAGAAGACACCCCGGATAGAATCCTCGAGTTTCATCAGCTAATAGACTGTAAATGTTTGATCTTGAATAAATTTAAAACTCTGCTTTATCCATATCCACCAGCGGAGAGTGTGTATCTTTGAGAAGAAGGCATAAGATACCTCTGTCAAATATATGAATACCAGGTTTTACATGATCTAAAAGTCATAGTTCTTGAATGTAGGAGGAGACGGAAAGCCTTAATTGTATTATCTTCAGATCTAATAAGTGGATAATAAGTATTGTAATCCAAGAACCAGGCCTTTCAGCGGTGTTCACCAAGCAGGTCATCACCTGCACTCTCCATTCTCAACCAAAAAGCTTTTATGACATCTTGCCAGACCAACTAATATCAAAAACACCTTAAACACACAATAAATCAATAATGAAGCACCTATCCATGGTCATTTTGTTCCTCGATCAAGTTCTAGTAATGACCATGTTTATTCTTCAAACTTCAAAAGTTCAGTACCCCTCATTCTGTAGTATGATTCCCATTCCTAAAGATGAGAGCACAATCTTCTAATAAGATCTTCCAATGGAAAACAATAGTCATACATTCAATTCTTCCAAATCGAGATTCGCAAGTTATTCCTTAATAGGAGCTGATGAAGAGATATTTCTTCCAGCAATAGTCTATCATTTCCTTTTGTGGTGATGTAATCTTGGCCTGGTCACTGACTGAATCATGGATTAAAAAAAGCATGCTCATCTCTCTAAAACTGGCATTTTACAAAATATAGAGCTGACGTTCAATTGTGCAAATGAATGGTAAGCGTACTTGACGTGGAAGATGTTAAATTGCTAGTTGAAGCAAGAAGTTAGTCTATCGAAAGCATGTATATTGCGGCCCATGTAAGCCATTTTAACTCACCATTTTCGCCGTTCTCATACTAGTTTTGTGCGGGCAAACTTCAAGGTGGAAGGAATTATTATGATTACGAGTAAATGAATTGATAAATCGGATTATCGGAGAGCTATGAATACAAAACTGATAAACGACACTTCAACCATGGACATCTGTGGTGACTATGTTGGGAAATTTCAGAATATCCAAGAGGTGAATTTCATACCATACTTGCTACCCGCCGCGCATCGTTATCTGGATCTTCCGCATCAGACATCTAATGCTCTTTCCTTTTCTAAGTTAAGGTTTTCAGAGGCCTGCGAGGCCATTTATATCACTGCCCATCACTCGCTGCTTTCGTTACATTCTCGGCCATTTCGGCGCGCTGCACTTTGTAGCTGCGCTATCACGCGTACCAGAGTAGAAATAAGACTAAGTCTTCAATATTGTAGTCAAGGTTCCAAGATCGTATGGCAGTTGATAAGTACCACTTCCACTTCGCCATATTCCCGCTTCTGCAATCTCCATACGGTTTTTTTCCAGTAGTACCCTCGCACCACCATCGCCGTCAGCACCAAGCGCCTCGTATGTCTATATGGCGGAAAAGCAAACACATTAGCTTCCCAGTATTCTAGGTATACCGATGACCGCATGTGTAATTCAAGGGGATAGAGAGAAATGCTTACATTTAGAGATCTCATCAAACACTTCAAACAAGCCCAGCCCCCCAATCCCTCATAACACGCCTCATACTCCAAATCCCTAGGATCCCACCCCATAACCTCACAATTCTTCCTATGCGTATCACAATGCAATATCTGACACGTCCTCGTACAATATCTCTTATGACATCTTCCACAAGCGGGGAAATCATCCGGCATGGTGTAGTGGCTAACATTTTCACCTCTCATTGAGCAGTCTTCGGATTGTCGAAACCTCTGCCTGCTCGAGGATCTCGATGTTTATCCCAGTAGGTCCCAATATTAAGTGAACACCTTTGTATCCAACTTGAACCTATACACCTTTGCCCATTTCCTCGATTAATATTTTGATTGATTTAAAAATACAAGAGTAGTGCATGTGAGCTGCGGATTCTCCAGGACGAAGTCGTACACCATATAGCGGAATTCGTGAGACACGGCAAGCAGAGTAGCTAGCACGAGTTGTCCAGCCTCATTTTCTCCTCATACAGCTTGTTGCAAATCGTGGATCATCAACATGAGATATATTCGCGAAGAATTGGGAGGCGGGTTTTTAGTTGGTGTTGTTGCAATTGCGGCGGTGGTGGTTTTAGTTGTCTTGTTCTTGTATCCTCCCCCCATCTCGCTCGCATTCTTGTCCGCTTCGCTAGAAGCAAGCTCCACGCACCGTGGCTTCTCCAACAAAAGACAAGGCACCCAAAGTCAAATATAGGATTCCTAGATGTCGGATAGCAGCTTCTGCAGCGTTCCATGTTCATGTTGTCGACCTCTTCGCCACCTAGTATTCTATGTGACCGCCAACCTTCCATCCCATCACATCTTGGCACGACTGACAATGTTGTTTGTTGCTCTCAATGCACAGTTCAATGTGTTCAGCGCTCCTCCTTATGGAGATAAACAGCCTTCCGTGTAGCTAGTTGTGGCCATTTGCGCTAGCCGTGCAGAGGGACGATCTGCATTGTCAGAGATAGGCATGAGAGGAGTAAAAGACTCCTTTAGAGGGCGAAATCGAGGTGGGAGAACCGATAATTATGTGTATTGGAAGGAAGAAATATGGCGCTATTGCATCATGTTCAACATACATCTCGTTCCTGGCCCGTGGCGTGTTGGGGGTGTGACGATTAAATGGGAGACGGTAGCGTTAGACGCTGAATTTGATGTTGATTGAGGTGATTGGTGCCAGGTAATTCCAACACCCATAATATTTCAACCATTTCTCTTGACCATCCATCATCTGAATTCTAGATTACTCTACCAGCACCTCCGAATTGTTTCCTCAACTATTCCTCGTCTTGTTCTTCCTCTCCCTTATATTCACCATCCTCTGAAAGGAGCCTTAGAATNNTTAGAATTAAGGTTGTTCTTTAGCTTTCTTTAATCTCTAGAATGCGCTTCATCATCAATACAACTAATTTGCACGCATACAACTTTTCCTCTTTTCTTACTCCCCTCCCACAGGTCCACTCCCGTCCACTCAATGTGTCAATAAGAATGAGATATACTCTGGAGACGGAAAGTAGCCTTGGACATATGGAGATGGAGAGCCAACTCCACAGACTGTCCAGTCGTTGGGTCCGTAAAGAAAAGAGTGAGAGCTTCTGAAGTGCTGAGTTGCGCAATCTGTGGAGTTTGCGTCATTCATGGAAACCTTTCTGGAAAATCACGGGAATACCCATGCTGAAGGCCTAGCTGGCTCGAGGCAGGACTTCATAGTATTGCTGTGGAAATACCAATTACGGTATCATCCAATACACGGATCGTGAGTGTCTGAAGGTGGGCTCTTGACATACCCATATTGTGGAGAAAACTTGTTGGCATGCTCTATTGGGACAGCAGTGCAGCGGGTAGTGCTACCTTCGATATTGGAACGTTCTTGGAGTTAACCTCCACATTAAAATCCAAGTTGGCACATAGTCCCTGGCACCAACATCATCCCCTTTTATGGCCCACAGATGGTGGGTATATATATCGACATCCCGGATGCTGCTGGTTGTGTGCTAGTAGTAGTGAATGCTTTTGTTCATGCAGCTTTTGGCTTGTCGAGGCACTTCTTGAGGCCACCAACTTGTTCCTTTTAGGATTGTCGGCTTCCGCACTTCCATCTTGTCTTCTTGAATTTTCGAATGCGAGGTAGTTCTAACCCTTTGGCCAGGTACAGGCTGCATCGGTGTTCTCGTATGCATAAAGTCGTAATGGCGTTTCAGTATCCTGTACAGTTTGATGTTAATGATAAATCTCAAGTGGAGGATAATGACTTCTGAAATAATTGGCAGAAAACACGTGGCGTAGGATAATGAAAATTGCAAAGGAAATCACCAGATATAAAAGCCGCGGCAGTTTCTTACATACTTTCTACATTTTCTGTTTACTTTCGAATCAAAGTCCCAACAAGCACCCTCCTTCGTATCAACCACAAAGCTCCTCGGCCGATAATACGCATAGTATGCACCAGTGGTAGATACGCGCCCGCCGTTTGTACTTTACCGGGGCAGAAGCCTGCTCAGGCGTTGTGCTGTCGTCATCCAACAAACTGGTATGCAGGTCGAAACCATTGGAATACACCAGATTTGACCTGTCGGTTCATCATGGTGGAACAAAGCATCAGGTTGGTTACTGATACCTATTGTTTCATGTTGTTTTGAAACTCTGCAGCAATTGAACTGTGTTTTGATTCTCCATTTCCTTCGTTTGGCCACCACCAACGGTCGTGGCGGTTGAGGGTTCGGCGTCGACTTGTAGTTTTTCGGGATTGGAGACCGGGTCGTCTTCTTTACCACCATTACTGCAGTGCCAGAAATTAGCAAAGAACGACAGAAATAGATAAATGCATGTGAACTTACACCAGTGGTGGTTTTCCTTGCCAACCAAGACACCATTTTTGCAAGAAAGTAGTAACTTTCAGCACCCGAAAATAAGAATGTTTAAATCGCTGTCTGCCACCCCCTGATATCGTAATAACGCCACTTGCAAAGTAAAAAATGCAAGTCTCTTGCCAGGGTTGCTAAGAGCGTCATTAAGCTCCGGAGATCCCTACCCTCCTGTTGTTGACACAAAACACTCTTCGCAAGGGATCTCTGGAGCTTAATGACGCTCTTGGCAACCCTGGCGGAAATCCTGGTGGACCTGAATGTGCTC
>JWJA01004909.1:0-11632 GCA_000812885.1 Lanzia echinophila
GTCGTGTTGGATTCCCCCTTCCAATTTCGGATCAAGCATTTATTTTCTACCTAAATAACGACTACTGTTTTAGAGACCTAAACATTTCACCGCTCTAAAGTCAGAAAAGGTTCAAGAAAGAAATCATGTCAAGACATGGCGGAACGTCACGAGTGACGGATTATGAAGAACGTGATACTTACTACTCTCGCGCACCAGCCCCAGCACCACCACCACCAGCTCCTGTCCGAATTAGAGAGCGCGATGAATTCATTGAGAGACGTGGTGGTGCTCCAGATCGTCGAGAGCGAGATCGTCCGGATTTCCTTCGAGATGATTTTGGACGAGAAGCAGAACAAGGTCAGATGGTCGTGAGAGAACGCGAAACAGATATCACCCACAATAGGCCTCTTGAGCGAAGAGCACGATCAACATCTCCACCAAGATTTCGTGAACGGATTGAAAGAAGGGAACTCGAAAGACGAGAGCCTTCCCCACCACCGGCCGATAGAATCCGAACACGAATTGTTGAAAGAGAGAAGGAATCTCGAAGATCTCCATCACCCCCACCACAACTCCGCGCACGAGTTATTGAGACAAGGCAAAGATTTAGAGAACGATCACCATCTCCAGCTCCTCCTACACCAGTTCGCATACGTGAGCGAATTGTTGAGCGAGAAAGACAGAGGGAAAAATATGGAAGAAAGTAAAATCGGATGAGGTTTGGAAGTTAAAATATTCTAGACAAGAGTAAAAGTTTTTTTTGTCTAGGAATATTATGTAGAATGTCTCATAGAAGAAAGTAGTGTGAGAAGATAGGATGACGAGCTATTTGGAGGGGCTTGTGTCGGTTGGGCTGATTTAGGTAGCTAGAATTGGCTCGTGAATAATGGTGATTGCTAATTTTGGTATAGCATCCGTAATGAAATGGATATCTTCTGCTCGGTATTTTATAACTGGTAAATAGGAGAAAAAGTTGGTGAGAGATGTTGTTGGACTGGGTGGATAGAAAACTCTAGGTGGGTTGAGTTAAGGTGAGTTGGGAACTTTTGGGTATAGGCGGTTGGAAGATTTAGGACAAGGTGGGGAGGGGAGGGGAAATTTTTGTGTAATATGTGTTGATGTGGATATTCGGTGATCTAGAAATAAGATGCAGCAAGCTGAAAGTTTGGGTGGTTGGTGTTGGTGGGGTTGAAATATCTCCCCTCTTCGTAAAAAAAATACTTTGTACTTGTTTTTTTCTTCTTATGAGAGATTGTAGTAGAAGAAATAGAAGGAAGAAATCGTGAAAATTCCTTGGAAAAGCTGATATCCCTTTCTCTATCTCTATATCTCTTCTCTTTTATTAATTTAACTGGATCGTTAAATGAATTTTTGAGTGTAAAAAGAAGTGAAGCTTGGATAAGGTTGTGGCAGTTCCAAGGGTCTATGAAGTTATAACTCGGTCAAATTCAACATCTGATGTAATTGTGCAGATTATTCGTAGAATAAAAAAAGATATTGTGACAACATCAAACAAATGTATGTAACAAGAAGAAGACAAGGTATAAAAGCAAGAAGAAGAAGATAAAGAAGGTATAATAAGAAACGTATTATTATTATTACCTTCTCTTGGAAAAGAATATTCTGGAAAACTTGAAGATATATTTTAGAGAAAAGATTTCTTCAAGTTATTTGAGGATAAAATAGGCAGGTATGTATAATAGATGGTATGGTGATAGTGATAGTGGAGTTTGGTTTGAATGGTTGGTTGTGTGTGTGTCCAAGTTGGAAAATGACAAAAAGAAAAGGACAAAAGGAAAACTTGAGATGAGATGAGAAGAGAAGAGAAGAATGGTTTATGATCCCAGTTTAAGAAAAAAGAAGGGAGTTCACGATACCTATACTTCTATTGCCTCGATGAAGAAGTCCAAAATAAGAATTAAATAAGTAGGCCACTATGTTGGTTGACAGCGGGTAGAAATTATACTAAGATCCTACGGATTCACTGAATGGGGTCAAATAACACGTCTTAAAGAACCGCCTTCCCGCTTTCCAACCAGAAAAGTATCTCAAAATAAAAATGAGAACCACAATTTAGTTGCAATCTACAGTTTATTCACGGTCCTAAAAAGAGGTCGCGCGCGCCAATATCATATATCTATGAAGATATTTCCTCTTTCATCAAATCCTACAAGATTTATTATGTATTGTATCCATGAGGCTCCCTTCATTGTAAAGCAGAGCGTTTCACATCATGCTGTTGGTATTGAGATTTGGAAGAATTTGGGAGGCTGAGTATTGTACATGTCACCATAGTGGCTATATAGTGGTCTCCCGAGCATCGAGCAACGGAAGAGCCCAGCGGTTGTAGACCTCTCTATCCATAATGTTAATTCCTTTTGGCATCGCCACAATATTGACCGCAGTCGTAGTCCAGTATCAGTCATAAATCGTTGTAATTCCAACGATGACAATGAAGGTAAGAGACTTTTAAGGTTGGTCGGTGCCTTCATGAGAATTTGTGCCCAATTTGCTGTATTATACAGTATGCATCTTTCAAGGGTATTGCATTACTTTTCGTTTGCCTCACATCATAAGATGGAAGGGGAGGCTGAAGAACAAGCAAAAGGATATTTTCTTTTTACTTAACTCGGTGAGGTCTTTGAGATAGAATTTCAGCTGTACCAATATCATTCCACCGGTTATGAATTATTGCGACAACCCCGCGGCTGCTGCGGGGTTCTAATGGGATTGCCCTGCAATTTTGATTTTAAGGTTACCTACAAGTAAATAGTAAGGCTCTGGTTCGTCCGATTATGCTAAGAAATTAACGGCCCCCAAAAAATACTTCTTCGGGAGTTGAGGTTACGTGAGTAGGCCCTGATGATAATGATTATACGGCAAAATCAATCCAACTTGATTTATGAGCATCAAAATTTCTCAAATTGCATACTTTTTGAAAAGATGGATTTTAAAAAATTTAGTTGTTCAATGAAAATTCTCATCTTGAGGGGGGGGTTTATACTTGCGCTAAAAACGCTAAATTTCAACTGAATATCAGAAAGGGAAGTCACTCATTTATTTCATCACTTTGTCCCCGCACTTGCCTTGCATCCTACCCAAGGTTCGGTATTCGAATCTATGAAGGGAGGCCGTAGTGTTACAGAATCAAAAAAAAGATCCCGCTCCGTTCAAACATTGCTCTACATAGAACTAATCAGAATAAAGAGCCATTCCGAAATTGTTCCAACTGTTGATACCCATTCTGACCAAACATTATTGGATACCCAACTTTAAGGCTACAGACCAACTAGCCAACCAAATCACACATCTAGATATTGTATATTGTACTTACAGTAGAAATTGGAATCCCCGAAGCTGACTTCAGGACGGACAGAAAAGTAGGACAGTGTAATAAGGCTATTCGATAATACAGAATGGCACACCTCGAGGCATGTACAGTATAGTATGTATGGTAAGGCAAGGTAAGATATTGAATGTGTAGAGCCCTATCATGGAATTTTAACCCCGGCAAAACTTAAAGTATGTTGCTGCGAGTAGAACTAGATGGTTTAGCAAGGGTTTCATTGCAGTTATAATACCGTATTCATCCATTTCCATACACCGAAATTGCAAACACGTAGGATTGACCAAATCCGCAATACGACATTTAAAAGGATTCCCACGAGAAGTACTAGGCACCTAGGTCCGGCAAGTATATTTAACTACCAGAGTACTACTATAAGTAGGTACCTAGTACTACCTAGTAGATGTAGCTCATCGTGACGCAGCATACAAGTAACATAATCGAGAGGTCGGTCGGGTGAGGAAAATAGGAAATTCGATTCTAACACAACTTTCAAACTCGTACTCACAAATATTCGATATTTTACCCCAATACCTTAAAAAGCTGATCTAGCCCTAGGTATAAACTCTAAGGTTATTAGGTTGTTGGAGTTGTTGGAGTCGTGTGATATACTTACCGCACATGAGTATAATAAGTTTGTCTAATAATACTACTACCGGTACCAATCCAATTCTTTAATGAACAAACCACACTTTGCTCTCAAACTCAATTGTTGGGTACAATGAATTTGTGAGGATATTGGGTTCACTGGTGGTTAATGATATTTATAAATAATTGTGGGGTGTGAGTGATTGATAAGAGATACATAGATACCCAATATGTTTTCTAGAATGTAATAAAAATGTTCCTGCGTTAAATTCTTACCTAGGTAGGTAGGTCTACAGTATCTACTTTAAAAGTATGAGCTCTGTGGTTTGTTATAAAGGCGGGGGAGATCATTTAGAAAGAGGATATTTCGTCATAGACGCGCTTCATAGTTCTTAAGAGCTCTAATAGTTAACGAACAACGCGTTAATTTCATCAAATTGATGTTTTCATACGCGCTTTTAATTTAATTTTTAAATTTTAAACCCTTTCACACCGAGTAGTACGGCTGGCTGGCTGGCTGGCTGGACTTCTACCTGTACTATATGTAGAACTATTAAATTACCTACCAGAAGGCTTTGTATAATATTCCCCGCGGCGGAAACTTTAATTCATCTTTCTTATACTCCATACTTTTCCCTTTCAACAATTCAATTCAAATTCAATTCTTTTTATAATATTCCCTTCTTTCCTTCCACACAAATAATTTTGATGGTATTTCACCTTCGAGGTTCCTTTCCCTTCATTTCTTCTCTAGGAAATTCAACCATTGACTGACTATACATACCATCTTCTCTTCTCTTCCCTTCTCTCTTCTTTTCTCTTCTTCATCATCTTCTTCCTCCTTCTTGTATTATGTTCCTTTTGTGCGACCGAAACCTACGTGTCCCAACATATATTTTCGGGAAGAGACATTAAGAAATAAAGAAATCTACCAACAATATCAGAGCCTCACGGCCTATACCCTCGCCAAATCTGGGCATTTGCAGTTGAACGTCAAATCATATTCACCATGTCACAACCGTCTTTATCAGCTGCCGACCAGGACCATATTGCAGAATTGCGGGAAGAGCTTACCATCCAAACGGTGTTGTTGGAATCTTTAAACGATTCTAATGAAGATCAACCAGGAGCTGCTACTGGAATAGAAAATAGAATTCAATCTATCAAAAGGGAATTGAGGCAATATAAATCCAAACAAACTTCAGCCTCGACATCTCAAGCCTCATCGTCATTCAATCGAACCATCCGCCCATCTGGCTTAGCAAATATGGATATATCTGGACGATTGCCTTATGGATCTCAATGTTTGTCTTGTTCCTTGTCCTCGCCCTTTCTAAACTGAAGCCTGCTGGCAATTTTCCCCCTCTTTTAAGATTTAATAGTCTTTGGTTTGCTCTTACTTACTTCTATTGCTCTATAGTTAACGAACAACGTGAATCTATGGGATCTTTATCTTCCGCGGCTTCAACACCAGGCTCTGGAGCTTCGGTGGCCGAATTTCCAAATCCACCATCTCGAGTTGCCTTGCCTAGTCGAAAGCGCTCTCATAGCAAGCATTTGGATGCGGGGTTATTACCTTTTGAGGAAAACAAATCTCGCCGCACTTCGCCGAGTCCCCTAATGACAGGCATAACAACTCCATCTGGAAGTTCAGGGTATGGTTATACTGCGTTTGTCCCTCATCTCACACATCTCACCTTTGTTTCCCACAACCCATGCGTCACAGAATTCAATATAGATAGATACTAACGCCTTGAATGATTTAGCGACGAAGAAGCGGCGTACAAATCTTTCAACGACTTTACTGCCTACGAACAACAGAAACAAATGGAAGATAGATTCAAACAGCAGAAACATGATTCAGAATATGCTCGAAGCCTCGATAGAGGTTCGACTGGCTTCTCGCGAAGTTCACAGCCATTCGCAGGCCCTTCGGCTTTTGACCTCATGAATGGGAGCCGCCCACAGCCTTCTGTGTCTAGCAATGGCCAAGTTGGGCACTCCTCTTCGACTCTAACAAGTACAGATAGGCCATTGGATGAAAGAAGCGCAACGCGCAGAACTTTACCATCCTCTTTCTTGAAGTCTGGATCCGCCTCCAACGTTTCCATGAAGAGCGAACCCCAATCGTCATCATTTGGCCATTCTTTCAACCCAAACTCTAACTTCACAATTACAGGCTTCGGTGGAATCACTGGACATAGCCAAAATATGAATACTGTCAACTCGGAATCCGACCTTTCTGCTAAAATGCCCGGTGCCTGGGTGGACCTAATGGATAGTGATTCTGAAATCGAAATCATCGACCCCTCCCAGTTCCAACCTAACCAAAGACAAAGATCCAATCAAAATATCCGAAATGCACATACAAGAATGAATGAACCGTTGTACTCACCAGAGTATATGAATGCGGGCAATGCTGCGACTCTTCAGGCAAACAACTTTGCCGGCCAACGCAATGGCCTACATCAAGCTATATACGGGAACCAGGCCCAGCCTCTATGGATGAATCCGCCTGCTATGAACGGTTTGAATCATATCGCACCCTCCAACATGGTAAACAATCATTATAATCCCGGTCCAAATGGTTTTGCTTATTCGAACATTCAGGCGGCTCCCAGTGCTCCATCGTATTCCTCCTCGCCTTCCTACAACATAGGAAGTATGCACCCTAGCCATACAGGTGCCAGTGTGCACAATACAGGATTAGGATATACCATGAACAATACTCCAGTCTATCCCGGATCTTCGCAACAAGGCATGGCCTCCAATGATGTGGGTTCTCTTTCAGAAATTATCCGACGATCGAATGGGAGAACTAATGACGAAATGATGAAGTATTTCAACAGTGGCTCATTCGGTAATAACCTGACGGAAGACGTTGAATACATAGTGAACGATCCTAGAAAAACTGCCCAACAGATTCAAGAGTTGTTGCAGAATATCAAGACTGAGGTTGAAATACCCTTGGAAGATCGAGAGGGAACTCCAGATGGTTTAAAATATCCATTGGTATGATGCGCCCCTTTCATATCAAAAATCTTTGCTAATTGAATAAAAGTACGAGCACCAAAAGATTGCTCTATCGTGGTTAAAGTCCATGGAGGAGGGGACTAACAAGGGTGGTATACTCGCCGATGATATGGGACTGGGTAAGACGATTAGTTCTCTTGCCCTAATCTTGAGCAGACAATCGACCGATCGCTCTTGCAAGGTACATCTCTCAAATTAGATTCCCATTGGGTTCATCAATTGACATCTTCTTTAGACAACCCTAATTGTTGGACCAGTTGCATTAGTCCGTCAGTGGGAACGTGAAATTCGCATGAAGACCAAAGCCGACATAAAACATAGACTGTCTACTCATATGGCACACGGCGGCAAGAAATTAGGGTTCGATGAGCTCAAGAACTACGACGTGGTTCTAACAACTTATGGCACCTTAGGAGCGGAACTAGGTCGTATTGAAAAGCGTGAGGCAGAAGATTTCGCGAAAGGAATCGAGCCCGATGGCAAAGAAATGGCTAAGTCCTTTCCTTTCCTTGGCCCAAGAAGCAAATTCTATCGCATCATCCTTGATGAAGCTCAATACATAAAGAACAAGACCACCAAATCCGCTCGTGCTGCTTGCAGGCTTAAAGCTCAAACGAGGTTTTGCCTTACTGGAACACCAATGATGAATGGCGTCGGGGAACTGTACTCGTTGATTAGATTCCTCCAAATCAAACCATACAACTCATGGCCATCCTTCTCCCAGGTATGTAGTCACCATGGATCAAGATGATAACCACTAACAATTGTAGCAATTCGGCTGTTTGTCAAAAGGACAGGGCCGAGGTGAGGGTGCTTCTGTCAAGAAAGCGATGCAAAAACTGCAGGCTGTGCTCAAAGCGATTCTGCTTCGACGAACAAAGACCTCACTGATTGATGGGAAACCCATCATCAATTTACCGCCTAAGATCGAGGAGGTTCAGCATGTTGTCTTCAACAGTGATGAATCTGAGTTTTACAAATCTCTGGAGTCTCAGACTCAAATTCAATTCAACAAGTATAAGAAGGCCGGTACTATTGGCAAAAACTACTCAAACGTACTGGTCTTGCTTCTTCGTCTTAGACAATGCTGCTGTCACCCTCATTTGATACAAGATCTTGAAGAGGAAGCGCCCGGTGGAGAACTTGATGCGGATGCCATGATCGAACTTGCGAAGGCCCTTTCAGCACAGGTTGTCAGTAGATTGCTTGCTGCCGAAAGTTTCGAAGTAAGCCTGTCCTTCCTTATAACACATTTTAGCAGTAGTAGCTAACAAATACAGTGCCCTATCTGCTATGATGCAGTCCAAAATCCCAGCATTATCATACCTTGTGGTCATGACACTTGCTCCGAGTGTCTAGCAAAGATTTCAGAACAAGCAGTACAGGGCAATATCCGAGACGGGAACGAGGGGGCTAACAACGCAACTTGTCCAGCTTGTCGTGGAACGGTTGACATGACGAAGATTATCGACTACAATGCCTTCAAGAAGGTTCATTTGCCGGCGAATCTTCTTGAAGACAAAAATATCGTTACTGATGACGATGGTGACGGTGATAGCGACAGCGACAGTAGTGATGACAGCGACGCTGATTCCGAGGCCACATTGTCAGACGATGTTGATGAGGAGGGCAATTTGGATGGCTTCGTTGTTCCTGATGACGTCGTCTCTGAAGATGAGGCCGAAGAAGGAGATGATGAAGATGAAGAGATTGTTGCGAAACCCAAGGGAAAGAAAAAGAAGAACAAGGAGAAGAAACTCAAGGACAAAAAAGGCAAAGGCAAACAGAAAGACGCGAAAATACATCTATCCATCTCCATGATGAAGAAAGAAGCCTCTCGCTCTGCTGAAGGTCGCAAGAAGTATATGCGCTATCTCCGCAAAAATTGGCAACCGTCTGCCAAAGTCGACAAATGTGTCGAACTCCTTGAGAATTTCCATAACGAAGGCGAGAAGACGATAATATTCTCACAATTTGTTTCCCTTCTTGATCTCCTCCAGGTTCCTATCGAGCAGAACGGTTGGAAATGCGAACGATATGACGGAGGTATGAATTCTCGTCGTCGTAATGACGCAATCGTTCGATTCACAGAGGACCCGGCGTGCAAGATCATGTTGATTTCATTGAAAGCAGGCAACGCAGGCCTCAATCTCGTCGCAGCTTCGAGAGTTATCATCCTCGACCCTTTCTGGAATCCCTTCATTGAGATGCAGGCCGTCGATCGTGCCTACCGTATAGGCCAAATGAAACCTGTTCAGGTGCATAGAATCCTTGTGGAGGGAACCGTCGAAGATCGTATTCTTACTTTACAACGGCAGAAAAAGGAGTTGGTGGACGCAGCTCTTGACGAGGGTGCGATGCGGAATTTAGGAAGACTTGATGTTGGCCAGTTGGGTTTCTTGTTCGGTGTTTGAGGGATGCCATTTTTGGCACCTCGGCATGGGACTTGATGTATTTCGATCTGCCGATTTGAGATCAGGATCAAGTTGTCAAAGTATTTACGACATACAGACAGTTGTGGATTTCAGTAAGACTTTGCTGTTGGCTATTTTCCGATTACCCGGTTTTCATATACATGTACAACAATTCGATAACTAAAACAACTACTATGGGAAATACGCCGGTCTAATTTGGACCTTGGGATGGGACTTAATGGTTTGTGGCATGCGTTTTTGCTGCTGTTATTGATACCCCATTTACTGATTGGCTTTGGCTGGCGTTTTTGGAGCTATGGGGGGTGTGCACTGTAATTATGCATGGGTGGAAGCAAGTAGGGATGGGATTTTTGAGCATCAAGACATACGCATAAGCATGGGCATGGCGAGCATAATAAGCGCTCGTTTGTTGTAGCCAAAATGGATTGGATGAGTATCAAGACACAATATCAAGAAAGACAAGACACAATATCAAGAAAGACAAGACAGCAAGACGAGACTAGCAAAGGAAAGAAACAGATAAAAGTTATGTAATGCTAGCAGAAATCATCAGAAATAAAAGAGAATATAGATATTTGCTATCTAGGTACTTACTGTGCCTTTCTATTTGTGAATATGCTAGTTTAATTGTTGATGGTATGTAATTTTCTTTACCTTTTGAAGATTTGTGCAATCCTTCGAGTATGTATGTGTGCAGTGTATATGCTGTATCATACCACCTACATATGATATAGGGTGGGTTTATATACTTCTTCATAATCGTATCAAGCCTCACTTGGAGGTGGAGCTCCTACGATACGCATACCTAGTATATACTACGGTAGGTATTCGGAAAAGTAAGTAGCAAGTATAGTAATAGTACTCCCTCATAAATCCATCCCCAAACCAGCAGCAAATCAACCAGTTGACCTCACCTAAATCGGCCCATCTATTCATTCATCTTCATTCATCTAACACCTTCCTTCCCAAATTCACCGAGGCAGGCAGAAAGTCCTGCCCATACATTGCAAAATATATTATTCTATTATCATTATCATTTTTCTGCTTGGCCATCTACCCTGTTTCTAGCTAGCTAGCTATTATGAGAAATAGAATTTTTTAATATCATTTGATTCGATTCAATGCTCAATCCAGTTTTGCTTTGCTTGTTTATTGCATCCATCTATACTAGAACTGTTGCCATCATGAATGAGGCAAGAGTGCCAATTGATGCATTCCTGCTTTACTTTGCTTTCCCCCTCAGAGCTCGTATGGAATTGCCGACACATACTATACAGTATCGTACATGTGTGAATATACCTCTTACACGCCCATTCGCCATTGTTCTTTTTCCGTGTATGCATGCTTCCATCTAGCTGTAGAGACTTTTGCCCAAAGTAGAGTAGGAAGTCGCTCTCTTCCATATCGTATTGTATGATCCTCCCACTGCAGATTGCATCCCCATATCCATCAAAATCAGCTTTTCAACGTCTTCCCTTTCCACCTCTACCCCTGTCCCGACTTCGACTGCGATCCCGAGCATCATAGCTATCAGAACTATAATAACTCACGCTTCTTCTCCTCCTCCCACCACCATTTCTGCCCACCGGACTTCTACTCCTCCTACTAATGCGTCTCGCCGGCGTCCGACTCCTCGTCCTACTCCTACTCCTCGAACTCAAGCTACGACTTCTCGTCCTATGTCTTCTCGGACTTCTCGAACGATCACGGCCCGCGCCAGGTCTATACGTATCGCCCCCAACTCCAAACGTCGAATCGCGATCTCTTCCCAATCGGCCCATATCTCTCTCTCGCGGCGCTCCTCCACCATATCTCCCATTTCCCGAACCGGGACCTCCACCACCTCCTCCTCCGCCAGCACGAAATGGTACGCGTGGATCGATGTTCACGCCGCGACGGGCCATTGGTGGTGCGGGACTGAATTTGCGGCGGGGCAGAACGATAGATACGTTGATTGTTGCGCCGTCGATTTGTGATTCGTGCATGTGTGCGATGGCGGTGGAGGCGGAAACGGGGCTACTGAAGAGGATGTAGGCTGTGCCGCGGTTGGTGTTGACTTTATTGGGGGTGATAAGTTAGCTGGATGTAAAGAGTAAAGGCTAAAGATGGATTTGAATTGGGGCGGAAATTAAAAACCGAGGAGGTAAATAAGGACGAGGAGTCGGACGCCGGCGAGACGCATTAGTAGGAGGAGTAGAAGTCCGGTGGGCAGAAATGGTGGTGGGAGGAGGAGAAGAAGCGTGAGTTA
>JWJA01004910.1:0-28969 GCA_000812885.1 Lanzia echinophila
TAATAATATAGATGCTTTATAAGTAATTTAGGGAGATAATTTTAGTGATAATATAAGGATTACTTGTTCTTAGTCGAAATTATTTGATAAATTTAAGGAAAATTGTAAAGAATAAGATTGAAAGTATGTGGAGATAGTTAAAAGAAAGTTTGTAGGGGATATTTGAAATAATAATTTTAATTTGAGAATTAGTAAAGAAAAGTGGATGATAAGATAAAATTAAAAAATTGTTTTTTGATATAGAAAATTAAAGTATATTAATGTGATTTAGGATAAAAATTTTAAAGGGGATCATTTATAAATTTTAAAGGGTTTTTGGATTTTTATATTTCATTATTTTAAGTTTAGATATTATTTATATTAATAAATCCAATGGATTTTAATGTAAAAATTGTATAAATTATTTGATTATATTTAAAAATGTTAATAATATATTTAAATTGCCCAAAGGGGGGTATTAGGAGCTTTTTGGAGCTTCTACTAATTTTTTTTTGCGATTAGTGGGATCAATTGTTAGAATGTAGGTTAGAATATTTATTCATGCAAATTTAGCTGTATTTAGTTTTTTGGCGTGTATTAAGAACAGATATTTATATTGTATCCTAATAATCGTAAGAAGGAGGGTAAAAGTAACCAGTGGGTGAAAGGTAGTTGAAGTAAAAATTTTTTAATTTTGAAGCGGGATTTAGGTTTGAAAAAATTGTAGAGCTTGTGTGCGCCTGCAGCGCGTGGAAAAGGTATACCCTTCGGGTAAAAGTGTTTAATAAATATTAGGAATTAATTTTATATCGTTTCTATACTAAAAAATAGGTTTAAAAATACTAGAGATTAAAATTATTCTATACTAGAATCTAAGATATGGTGATATTGGTGATTAAAAATCGCTTACTCAGCAATCCCACATTACGCTTAATCCGTACTAGCGTTGCGACCGTCAGGATTCCCAGTTGCAGGTTCCATTCTAATGATCCAACGCCGAATATTGAGAAAATGTGAGAACCCCTGGGGTATCGCAGTTGCAGATCATCCGGAACAGACCGCCCCGCTTAAGACTAACACTAGCTCCAGGCACTAGTCTAACTTATTCTGTAAGCCGAATAACTCTTATATCCATACCCACATTTTCCAATACGCCCATCTCCTACTAACTATACCAGATTCAACTGTGTTGTCAAATTTCACGTCGCCGACCTACTTAATCAACCTCAAACTACATAGACTGTCAAAGAGCAGTTTTAGTGATTCCCATACTATCATTACTCAAACACCCAAGATAATCATAACGCTCTTGGCATGAGTCATTATCTGGCAGCCTTCTGAGCATCATGATTCAAAAGCACTCGGCAGATTGAGTTGGATGTCGGCCCATACCATGTCTTGCCCTCGGAACGAGCTTTTTGGAGGCTAGTAAAAACCCGACGATTAATTCATGATATTGAATGTAATCGGTTCGGGGCTTGATTACTTCTCAGAAAACTGGCGAGGAATACAAGTATTGAAATCGTCCCTGCATCCGGCCCGAGGGGAGGGGTTTGGGAGGGGGAGATCAGCCAATTTTGCATACGAGAATATGATTTAAAAGGCCAATCTTATCTTGTGTGTGTATTTTCTATGCCTTGCTACAGTAATTTGATCTAGACCACTAGTGATGTCTACAACTGGGCGAAATCCAAAGTTTTAGATAGTGTACTGCAAAATCGCGTTGGAAGGACTTATAATTATTCTCCATATGCAGTCATAAGTAAAGAGACTCTCTAGACCCGCCGTTGAGGGATTGAATTTTGAGATCGAATACTATCCCCCCTTAAAGTATCTATCTACACGTTTTATTTTGGTGTTAAGTATCTGGCTTTCAAACTGATGGCCAAGATGTTTGCATGCATTTTCATCTTCATATTGCTTCTCGCTGTCAGGCAAGCTTACGTAGCCCTTCAATGTATTGACTTTCTGATGCTTATAACTTACAATCTTCCAAGCCGGACAGGTCTCTGGGCGTCGAATCTTTTGATATGATCCTGTTCATTGAGTCCATCAACTTTTGGAGTCGTAGTAGGTAACTGGAATTCGTTCTCCAGTATAGTTGTGGCACGTATGATATCAGTTTGCTATTTTATAAACCTAGAATAGTTCGTATCAGTAAGTGCAGTACACTTCATTGCTTCCAGCATACTATTACACTTACCTAAAGCTACTTCAACTACCCATATGCGTATGATGAGGTTGCATAGCTTGGCCATGGCATATTTGGGATTGGAAATCCAGACCACTCCATCACTGTACTTGTACTCGTTGCGCATGTCCCTCTCCACTTTCCCATGATCATGAATATGCTGAGGATGTTAATATCTTGCAAAGTCGTTTTGGCGGAAAATATGAAAGTTTTGTCTTCATTAGCATTGTAATTACTCAACTACTCCGCGGGACCAAACCCATCTCTCATCAGATACAGCCATTTCTAGCCAGATAGGGCCCAACTGGCTAGCAACCCAATTGATATTACAATACCCTGCAGAGACTCCTCATTGCAATATTAAGATGAAGAGCATGAACGATACCAAGAACATGTACTTGATAATAACACCGCAACTCTCACAATGTCCAAGAATGTAGCTTGTGGTGAACCACGCATGGAAGGGAAATTTGAAATCACCAACCACAGAACATACCTCAACAGCATACTTACTCATTTTGCTTCAAAAGGCTCTTGCCCAAGATGGATATCCTGGAACTGAAAGGCCGCTAGGGCAAGATGGCAGCGAGAACGACAAACAGTGGTTTGCAATGATCGTAAAATGAAAATCACCGTTGGCTGCAAAGGTCTGGTCAGATCACCATATATACCGACAGCCGGTGTTGCCAAGTACAGAAATGCCTATAAATGTTAATCCGAAGTGGCATTTCATCCGGAAGACCTCAAGAATACCTAGTTGGTCGGATTCAAACTAACTGCTGAGCCTGAACAGACACATACGTCCATTGAATACAAGAGATTGGTCTACGTTGTAACTTTAGAGGATGATAGGATGAACTGTGCTGTTCTCTCGTTATCTCATTAATCAGATGCGGCATCATTTTGGCAACTCGAGAAACATCGGATTAACAATCGGTTTCTTGTATAGTATTTGAATGGCTCAAAATGGAGAAAAGGCATCGATGCATTAGTAACTAATCCCTACACAAAATTCCATGCCATCAGAAGATCTACCATAATACAATAGGTCATAGAAATAAGAAAGCTGTAACGAAACTACCATTTCACTGCACAGGGAAAAGATCTTGAATAAGAATTAAGTAATCGGAGAACATAACATAACTAATCCAACAGTTGGCGTCTCCCAGTAAAGCCATGCTTGGTGTTTTGGAGGGCTAGATACAGACGCAAATGCAATGGTATTCTGCATGTAGCATCCATCGTTGATTCTTAGACGCACTTAACGAATGTGGTCGTCCGACGTCTGGAAATATCTCGAGATGGAGAGTATATATAGGTAGCCATTTCTCATATGACTGCCTCCATGAATTTTCCATTCCACCTCACTCAAGCAAGATTATTTTTCAACTATACCTAGGTAGAATGCGGGAATAGCCTATATACATGCATGCATCAACACCCATATAAACCTTCTCATATATCCCATCACATCCACCATCACCACCGAAAACCGTAACAAGTCTCTATACATACCCACGCAAAGTACCCGAATCAAGATGTGACGATAGCGCCGCGCCAGCAGCTGATATACAAGTATCCTTCTTTCATCTTTTCGTTTAGGATCCATATATCTCACTTACCCTCTGAGCAAAGACAAAGTCGGAAAATATCAGTTGAAACTAGGACATCCATACAGATGAAATCCTCGCCTCTTTCCAATCGTGATAGAAAGGGATGATAGTTTATTAGTATGCCGTCTTATATCAGGGACAATAAGGATATGAAGCACGAGAGAGAGATAGAGAGCTGTTAATCTCGAAAACTTTATATATATACATATCAGATACTTAGGTACGTAGATAGTATACTGCGATGCGAGTTTTACTCTCAAATTGCTGCACGCGAGCGTGCTAGAATTTGTGAGTATACAAAATAAAGAGGTAACAAGAAAGTAACATCGAAAATACAGACCACGGATGGAGAGAAGAGATGATGTGCAGTAATCCTATTGGGCATCCTGTACCATGGTTGCGGGGAGATGCAATCGTATCAAGGGAAGGGCATACATATTGTGATGCTTGATGAGGAAAAACAATGCAGGCAAGGTACGTTTTGCAAATTGGTATGGAGACTTTCCTCCACCGTGCGCTGAACGGTGAAGATATTGCATAACATATATTAGAACAGAGGCCATCTGCCGTGGAAACCCCTTGGGACATTCCCTTGCCCACATACGCACACCCTGATGGAAGCGAAAGCCCCCAAAGCAATGGTTTCAGGATTTCATTCACGTTGCAGCTTGCACTTCCATTTGATAAATTGAATACTATTCGGTTGGTATCATCCATTCACCTTGTATCATGCCCAAATTCTATAAAAATACAACCATTCATATCCTCAAGCACACCCAAAGCTCCTAAGATGCATAGCACAGCATGCTTTTCGAACCCATAAATCCCACCCCTTTCCCCATCATAAGCTGCGCCCGTATATATGGTACCCTAGCTGATGAAGCACAATGCTCCAAGAGCAAGGTAGAAGACGAAAAGAGGGAACACGGCTAAGCCAACACGATTCTTGACGACACCGCTCCCGCCGAGAATACTAATACCAGCTGCCATGGACCAGCCGACGAGAACAACGTATATAGGTATTCGTGGGATAGGGTGAAGGCCGACGGCGGAAAGAAGAGCTGCAATAACGAGGGGGAAGAGTGTGTAACCGATTATGCAAACGCTTTGGGCGAATGAACTGTTGCGACCAATGTTAGTATAATTCCGAGCCCAGATGCATTCCAAGGGCCTGGAACAAGTCAGAACCAACAGAGGAAATGCGAGCACTTACATATTACCACCCAACAACTTGATCTGTAATGTAACCACTGCCTCCCCAATCCAGACCATCGCAAAAACCCCACTAAAAACAATACTCATTTGATCGCCTCTCGCCCGAAAACTAAGCAACAAACTCAATAACAGACAAAATACCAACGGACCCCATAAATCCCAGTCCCTCAAACCCTCGCTCATACCATTCCCGCCCTGCACCAATCCCTCCACGTCCGCAGCCCTAGTCATCATTCCCCTCAACTCTTCTCTCGCACCGCCCAACCCATTTTCCCGCAAACTCGCATATGTCGCACGCAGACCATGCGAATCGAGCATACTCCCACCGAAGAGGTATTTGGGATAGAGGACTTCGCGCATCTTGGACCAAACGGCAAGAAGATCCCTGGAAAGCGTATCCCAAACGGATTCGTCCAGGGTGTTGTTTGGAGCGCGTCGATCTTCGCCTGGGATGCGCGATGTGAGGTAGTTTTCATTGAGGGGTGCGGAGGAAGATGAGGATATGTTGCCTGTTAGGGGGGTACGGGCAGTGGTTGGATGGAGTGGATCATCTAGGTCGTCAAGGGTTGCTGGAGATATATTATTTAGCTTTTATGGGATTGTTTTTAGGAAAGATTAGGTACCGTCATCAGGATCTATTAAGTCCTCTTCGACGTCGGGACTGTCGTAACGTTCATACGGATTAGATGATGAAGCCATGATTATTGGTGGCCGAAATAGCAATTTATTCGTCGATCAAGTGTGAAGAAGTTATGATTGATAGATTTACTTCATGCGACCGTAATATCACTGCGGTCGTTGAGCAATAGTACCGTTACTGGTAAGTTATGAGCTCTGAAGCTATCCCAAAATTCCACGGTTTCCTTATGGGAGCTGCGTCGCAATAAAAAGGTCCGAGCGCCGATATGTCGCTATTCTATTTGTAGTTAGACTACCCGCCTAGCGTGAGTGAATAGGTAGGTATGGCTTTATACGTCGCGTTTGTTTAGCATATCACTCACTCACGTACATAGTATGTACCCGGTATATTTTCACGTTTACACTGCATTTAATTATGGATAGTTGTATTACGTTCATCGCAGGGAAAAAGAAAATAATATATTTTTTTTAGTTAAAAGTTGTTGTGAGTCATAAGATTAATGAAAGAATTATTTTTCTCAGCAGCGTAAGTTCCAAAAACCAAAACTTTCACAGGAGCCTACCCACTACTGAAAAGATCGTAAGTCATGCTTCAAGGAGCAAGTTTTGAATCAGTGGCCATTGCCGCTGGACCACCCATTTCCTGGCTGGGCATATCCGGGAGGATTGGCGGCATCCGTTGTACCACCAGTCTTGTCATTAAGACGTCGACGCTTTCTCTCTGCCCGCTCCTCATCGACAATGAAGCCGATTGAGTGTTTAGTATTGCGGGCCTGAATCTTTCTGCGATCCCAGTCCCGCTTAGCCTGATTGATTGGCGGCTCGAAGGAGGATGCGGGTGCGTGAGGGTCGTAGACGGGGAAGGCAGGTGGCACAGCTTCGGCACGGCCTTTGCCCTTACCATAAGATGCAATGTTACCGTTGATACCGGCCAAACCCCATGCAAACACTGCGACTTCTCGAATAGCCTTCAAGAAGGTCTTGCTATCAGGAGTGTTCGGGTTCTTCTCAGGAGCCTTAGGTCCATGTTGGAAGCGGTTGTTTGGATCGAGAGAGATCTCGTGCGGTTGAACGGGATGAGTACCCCATGGTGCCGCTGTCTGTTGAGGATTCTCATTTGCAGGAAGCTCAGGAGCTTTGCGCAAAATAACAACCAATCCGTCGGATGTACAAGAGATCACAGCTTCAACAGTGACTGGCTCGAATGTAGGCAACACCGCAGTGGATGGGGGGCCGGGTGTACGAGATAGACCAGAATTGTCATCCGCTTCACTCTCCACATCGCTGTTCTCATCTAGGGCCTCATTGAGCTCTGCGAGTTCGTGGGGGTAGCGAGGATCACGACAATGGAAGCGGACGTATGCGATGGAGTCGTTGCCCTTAGCACTCTCAATGGATGTAATCGCATCACGCAAGCATCCCTGATCAATACACTCATAGAAGCTCTTTCCAACCATGTACTCCTTGGTAATCCCGAGGACTTTCACAATTGCATCAGTGCAATACATGATGGTCAGACTTCGGGTGAAACGGTTGAGGATGAGAGCTGCCCGAGGCTCACGCTTAATGTTCTCCATGCTCGGCATGCGGAATTTGGCAGAGAGATGTTCCAACATGTGGTATCTCGGATCCTTTGGAGGTTGGGTGAAATTGATGCGCGCGACCTCGGCTCCCTCGGGGACTGTCTAGCATGAGCGGAATTCTCTCAACAGCAACAAGAAATCTTACCTGGTTTTTCACGTCGATAGATACTGGTACAAGCAACCAAAACATCATGGACAACAGTGAAGACACATTCGCAATCTTGCCAAGTCCCATCGCTCTTCAAGATGCGGGCATAGTGAATCACAGCAGCTTGCTCCATGTACACACCCTGGCTGTGAACGGAGCGAGCAAAGGGCACATCACTTGGATGGAAGTACTCGAAGCAAGATTTTCCCAAGACCTCATTGGGCTCGAACTCTAGAACGTCGGTAATAGAGTCCGAGGCATACATGATGTTGGCCTCGGGAGTGAGATCTATAAGAAGTACACATGTTAGCTATGTAATGCTCTCATTGGCAACCTCAAAACAAATGACGGCCATGCCTGGATGACTTACTGTGGATGGTCATGAAAGTGGTCTCCATTTTGAAGAATCTGGCGTTTGTATCTCTAATAAGATGCTCAGTTCTTTTGGTAGACGAGAGAGTGAGTTTGACTCCCTAAGATAAGTTTTCAAGTAATTTGTAGTTGTGATTCTTGAGATGAAAAGTTGATAGTCAAGAGAGGGGATATTGAAAGAGTATATATAGACTCATAGATCATGGGACGTACAACTACTCTTTCCGCATTAGGATTCAACCAAGAAAGCGTAGTGTAGTGATACTCAACCTAGGGAATGCAGCGGAATCGCCGATTGTTGATAAAATTGATGCACAGGGTTGATGCTTGAACTCGAAGGCTTGAAATTGTGAAATTATGAAGCCGTAAGCCTTACGGACGTTTAGTCTGATTCGACGAAGACCACATCCGCTCAATTGAGAATTTCAATTAATGTAGTGGAATTAAACTCTTTGCAGCAACTGGAATCCGGCTGAGGACCTTGAACGGGATCGACCGGGAGCCCCTCTCACGAAGTTGGGGGCGTTTATCGGGAACTGGACTGGTTGAGTGGCAGATTTTGGTAAAACATGCCAACCAGTGCTGGGGTAGAATATGTTGTGTTTGAAGAAAGACGTGTACATTATTTTTGTACATTCATAGGCATAGGGTCATACGATATGAGACATACATTCAAGTTTAAACCTTCTTCTGATAGGATTTGAATATTATGCCATTCCTAACTTGGTAATTGAAAATTTGTAATTTATTACTGTATACTGGTAAAAGGGATTTTGTATGATAAAATTTCTTTGTTGGTTACTGATAATCTTTTCCCAAAAAAGATAAAATTGATTTTAGAAGGAGAAATGCCTAGGTACAGGTATCAAGCTGAACGTTTTGATCGCTAAAAAAGGGCCAATAAAAATACATCCACCCCTAACTAGAATATTCCTATTAGGTAGGTAGGCACCTGCTCTTTGTAGAACTACAGTACAATTACTATATCAGGAAAATATGATTATAATAATTGCTTTTTTTTCTTCTCACAATACTTCCTTGCCCTGGTTTTATTCCACTTATTCCCGTTAATCTGTCAACGTATTTGAAAGTCCAGCTGTATAGTGGCTTGTCGACTTAATATGCGGGATGTCCTAACTACAGCCGATGACCACTCAACTACCTAGGCAGGTATGCCGCGTTGACCGAAGAGTAGAAGCGTGAAAGAGAGGAACGACTGGTCATAATTGGATATCACATACGCGTATAGGAGCCTCTACGGCTAAGGGGGGAAAGAAATTCCGGGTTAGGGAAAGAAAGGTGTTGTAAAACTACTTCCTGTTCCTGTCGTTCAATTCTAGTCGGAAGAGTTTCATGATTTTCATTCCAAAGTAATTACCTAGGTACTTAGGTACAACTACCTATTCTCTGACAGCTTCTATGCTTTTGACTTGCTGCAGATGCTCGAATCCTTAGAAGATGAAAAGTTACACCCGTCTGCAGTGTACATGAGGGTTATTGTGTTACCAGAAAAAGAAAAGTAATGACGAAGTTGGTGATAGTGATATTGAAAATGATGATGAAAATGTGGAGGCTTCGTGTAAAGTCAGTGGTAACGTCTAGCTTCTTTCCCCCCTTCTTTTCCTTCTTTCGTTGCCTTCTTTGTACGATGTAAGATAGACAAACGGTTAGCACGGTTGGTAGAGTTATTTGGGTTTTGAATTTGTATTACAGCATGGAGATAACAAGCATTTAGGAATATCGCCTTCTCCTTCTCTCCTCGTCCTCAACCTCGAGCTCCCACATAAAGTAGATATTATCAAGTGATATAAGATAATGAATGGAAAATGCTTTTCCGAAGTTATTATGTAGTGTAACTTTTATATATAAAAAAAAGTATAGGTTGTCACTGTCTTATGCATTAATAACATCAATACTAACTAGGTACTTGTAATGTTGACTGACAACTCTCACAGTAAAAACTGGTTAGAATGTACCCGTAAGTATTAACGGACGCGCTAGAACTTATCGTGTGTTCAACCTTCAAAGTTTTATTTCCTGCAACGAAAAGAAAATCCATAAGAATTACTACCTACTTCAGTACCTAACTTGGTTTACAAGAGAGAAATACGCAATATATCGAAATTGAGAGCATGAAACATGAAAAAAATCATTTCTGATTTTATTTTTTAATTGAAAACCAATCGAATATCAACTAACAAAATATCCGCTGCATATGGGCCTGCATGCTGCATAACTTCCTTCTACCAGTACGTACTTCTTGGGATACAACCAAAATTCCCAAAAATTGGTATTGTAACTTTACACAAGATGACGGGCAGCGATTCAGTACTTTTCTCTTTGCCTCGCTGAGTAGCCTTCCTGTAGAAGTGGTGGATAATTCATTTTTCTTATGTACTAGATGTGGAGGACAGTATGTTATACCAGTAGCCCTAATTATAGATTCACTGGTATTTTATTGATAACTAACCTTTGCCGTCGTCATAGAAACCTCATTTTGACAAGAAGTCAAGATCCCATCATATGTTTTGAAAGGTGTACCGTGACTCGGAATTAAAAGTCGTAAATATCGGTCGGAACCCTCTTGATTGCAAGCGCATCAGTACTGATACTGGTAAATACCGAGAACTTCCTCGGTCCGTATTGCAACAAGTACAACTTCATCGAGATCGATATCACTTTTTACTCGGTATTAATTTCAAAATTTGCGGACCCGGTTTGCCAAATCGCATAGACGGATTCAACTCCCTGAGCCTTTTTTTCGGCCGCAAATTTTGCTTTTCTACGGGACATAATTATGAATTCGAAGCGCGGAGGCCACAATGAATGGGAATTGCCGCATCTCAGGGAAGCGTTTCGACTCCCGGTAAGCCCACAAAATCGAATATGCAGCCGCAGGTGTCTTCTAAAGCGTTTTCTCGTGTTTTTAATCTAATGGCAACTTCCTTGACAGATAATTCCCAACGGTGAGTGTAATCCTGCACGGGTTTACAACTGGAAGTGGGCTGACAACTTTAATAGCAAAACATCGAAATGCTCAGATTTCCAATGAGCCTCGCGCTAGCAACAGCCACGAGTTCTGGGCAGTGCAATTCTACCCATATACCAAGCCGGGCGTTGATCCTGTATATGCTGTGGTAGGTGGTAGAAATGTAAGTTGATGCCTTTTAACGCTTTTTACCCCAGACCAAAATTTTACTGTTCACAAATGGCGGCATGTGCGGCCGCACCCCTGAACGCATGAGTACTTCTCTCGCGGAAGCATCGGCTTACATCCGTGTACAGATCTTGGTATGCCGACCTCCAGCAAGTATAGACAAATCCATCGAGATCATACAGGTCATCCTCGACGAAGCTGTGAGTTTTTCCTCATTGATGTACCGGTACATCTGTTGACATGGAGTCTAGCCAGACGCAGACCACTACACGTGTGTGTGGTCAAAAGAATTGGCGACCGGGAAGCCACTGCTTTGTGTAGCAGGCGCCGATGCAAAAATCAAGATTTTTGATGTCGAGTCGGGAGAATGTAGAAGAGTAGGTGGCAACTTTATTCCCTGACATATATTCAACTGACATCTGTAGATTCTTACTGGCCACGGTGGAGTATGTCATCGGGGCGCACTGTAGTTTAAATTGCATACTAATTGCCATAGGAAATTCTGCAGCTGGCCGTGTCCCCCCAAAACCCCGAAATCCTAGCTTCTGCTTCAGAAGACCAAACTATCCGGATATGGAGTCTGAATCCAGCCCAAATCGATGAGCCGTGTCTTGTGTTGCTTGATAGCCATCAAGAAACTGTGCAAACGGTGGTATGTTTATGTCACTGGATTGCATGGCATTTTGTTTATTGACGAACCAAAGGCCTTCCACGATTCGGGAAGATATTTACTGTCTGCAGGCAACGATCATCTCATAAAACTTGTAAGTTCCTCGAGGTTCGGAATGCAATGTCTGACAAAGTTCTAGTGGGTATTGCCAGATTTTACAGAAGAGAAAAAATCTAAGCCCATAACTATTCTCTGGCCTCACTTCTCGACATCCGAAATCCATGGAGATCCTGTAGATTGGTAAAGTCCTGCACCCGATCGGCGATTTCTATGACGTGTGAAGCAGACCGCTAATCGGAGAGTCAGTGTCGCTTTTTATCATGATCTTATACTATCTCGGGCCGCAAATGAGGACTGCATTGTTTTATGGGCCGTTGACGGTTTCGATTCGGCAGACACGCCACCGCGGTTGGATGAAGCACCGACTTCTCATGATCCTTCTCAGAATACCGTGTCAGGGTTTAAGAGAGATACAAGCACAAAAGCTTACACACGACTGATCGAGTAAGTTCTATGCTAGATTTTAGAAACGAGTTTTCTTTAACCCCATTCACCATCTTCGTCGGCAAGAATCATATCAGATATCGAAGTCTACCTTTTCAATCCTCTTTTATTCCAATCCCCAACTGCTCTCCCACCCCACTCCCATTTAGCAAAACCCAAAGCTAACCCCCGCAGATTCTCCGCACCCGACACCGACACCCTCACCATGCGATTTTCTCTCTACCCAGGCAACCCCACCTCCACCACATCACCCAACCCCGTCCTCTCCTGCGGCTCCGCCTACTCCAAAATCTATTTCTGGGACCTCGGCCGCGTGGAAACCTACCACACCTACATCACCTCCCTACCGCCCCTGGATCAGCTATCCTCATCTACACACACGCAACCAAAACGCCCCGCCTTCCTACACACCCTGAAATCGCGTGCGCCAAGTTCACGCAGTAAAGCAGGTCATGGCAACAATTCCAACTCATCGATTCCATCTCGAATCCGCGATGCTTCTCCTTCTACCGAGTCCACGACCTCCAATTCGAATTCGCTCTCTTCTACTATCACGCCCGGTCCAGGTAGCGCGAGCGGTAGCAATCATCCAAGTTCGAACAATGGACCTACGAGCACGTGGATAGCTTCACCTAGTACATTACGAGATGTGCAGAATTGGGATAAGAAGTATCAGCTTGGGATTCCGAATCAGCGATTGTTGCCACATAAGGAAGAGGTGGTTAAGACGTTGAATTTTCTAGGGCGCCAGGTGGCTTGGAGTGCGGGTGGGGAATGGTGTGTTGTGGTGGGTAGTGGAAGGTGTATGGGGATTATGTCAAGATGGGATGGGCTTATGGAAAAGGAGCGGGAGAGGGACAAGGAGACTGAGAGAGGGAGAGCGAGAGAGCGAAAACAGTGATCTTTCTGGAAATGCATATAACATCATATGGAGAATATTCATACTTCATCAATTCACTTCATAGATGTAATTGGTGATCAATTGTTGACACGTGCAATACATAAGACATAATTCTAATGGATGAACCAACATGAGAACCCGTTTTAAAACCCTATAAAATTGACTAAACCCTGAAAAAAGTGTGAAAACAAGGTGTCCTACCCTTATAATACATTTCAACCCACCCCCAACCCATTAATGACCCAACTCCCGTCCCCGTCGCCATCCATTATCGCCCATCAGTCCACCTTCCCGCCGCTATTAACACCGCCCAGCAACCCATCCTTCTCATCGACTTTGAAGAATCCTCCTCTCGAATTCTTCCCCTTCCCACGTCGCCATATTGATACACCTAGTATGATACCGGCAAGAACGCCGAATGATAGGAAAGGATGGCCTGAGATAGCGCCGCGGACGTTAAAGAATAATTTTTCGAATCTGCCGATTGTGGATTTGGGTTTTATTACGGGCGGGTTTGCTACGACTTTAGGAATGGTTTCGAGGATGGATGTTCGTGAAGGGATAATATAATTCCCGGTTATAGTCGTGTCCCAGTATCTGCGGTTCTAAATTTGAGATGGGTTAGTAGTATTCAAGGGGATCTTGGATTAGAGAAATGGATATACGCACATCTTCATCATTGATAATAACTTTCTCCCCATCAGTCTTAACATCGATTCCATATGTAGATCTAATCCATCTTTCCCAAAAGACGCCATCCACCCATGCAAAGCCTACTTCTTTCTGATCGGATTTGTCCATGTTGATACGAATACTTTTAGCAGCGCGTAGAGCTCTTTGGTCGTTGCGGTCCTCGGCTTCCTCAAGTCTCAGTTGCTTCGCATCTCGTAATTCCTGTCGTTCGCGTTGAAAGTTGACAATTTGTTTATCTATCCATTCTAATGCTGCACTCTTCAATTCCTTTTTAGCCATGGCAAAGTCAACATCACGCTCTCGGGTAAGGATTGCCAAGACCACGAGCTTGCCATCCATAATCTCTCTCGAATTGGAGGCAGTGAGCTCAGGAACAATGGGCAGCCATACGGACTGCATCCAGTGGAGAACCTTTCTGAACTCCCGCATGTCCTGTGGTGCTAAAGCGGTATAATAAGTAGGCCTTCCATCGCGAGACACTAATAAACGAGGCCAAGTGGTGATTTTGAATCTGTCTGCAAGTGCAGCACTGTCAGTCTTGACAAGTCTAGCGTGCCCAATTAAGCTCAAAGTCAACTTTTCCAAGGCAGCGAAATCTTCACTCGTGGTTGCATGGTCGTAAAAATAGATGAAAATCACATCTTCCTTCTCCTCCAGCTCCTTGAATTCCGCTGCATCGACGTCCTTTACACCTTCGCCTACGTCTATGGCTTTGTTGGCGAAACTCACAAAGTCACCTAAGCCTCTCAGCCCTTCATATTCGACACGCTCTCCACCGCGGAAAAACAAAATTGTTGGGTATCCTCGGAGATGAACATCCTTGCATAGTCTGGACTCGGCATCGCAATTGACTTCGCCGACGTTAAGTTTTCCCTTCATTTCTTTGGCTAGTTGAGCCCAATTTGGAGCCATAGCTTGGCAGTGGTGGCACCATGGAGCATAAAATTTGATGAACCAAGGGTCTTGAGACATGGTAACTAGATTCTGGAAGCTCTCTGCGGTAAGAGATACAGATGTACCCATAGTGTTAACATTCGACGCAGGTTTCGCGGGCTTCTTCGGGACGGGTGTAGCTTTAAGAGGAGCCTTTTTGATATCGGCTTCCTTCCCTGTAGAGGCATCCTTAACAGGCGTGGCTGGTTTCGCATCCTTTGCTGGAACAAAATCATCTGCTGCCTTACTATCTCCCTTCCCTAACGTCTTCTCGGACGATTTTTCTGAGGATTTGTCGGACGATTTCTCGGATGGCTTTTCGAGATCGCCTAGAGATCCCTTTTCGGAGGGTTTTTCGGTGGGCTTTTCTACCGGCTTTTGATCGACAGTTGCAGGTTTAAAATCAGGGCTGGTAGTCGCACGCTCCTCTGGCAATTGAGGTCCACCAATCTGTCTAGATCCAGGTCGAACAGTCTCAAGGGTCTCTTCGACGAATTGGCTCAAACCATTCATATCCTTAGTCCCCGTGAATCGCTTGATCTCTTCCCCGTCCTTGTATAGAATAAATGTCGGGAATGATGTGACCCCATGTTCTGAACAAGCCGTTCCGAAAGCAATACAGTCGAGGGAACCGAAGTGAAATTGATAGTAAGCAGAGAAAGAATTAATGGAAGTCGCAGTTCTCGAAGAATCCTGAACTGGTTTAGAAGTGTAATAGAACTCGTATAATGTTTGCCATGTTGGCGCGATATGTATACAGTGCGGACAGTAAGGTCTAAATATATGATCAGCATGTGGATTGTTTCCAACACCAGACTCGGGAGGCCGTACGAGTAATGTTTGACAAACCAATACCCATCTGCCACCGTCTTCTGAAAACTCTCTCCGTTTATTTCAGGAAGCGGAGGCACTTCAATCCCATTAAATACTGTCGTTATAGGTTGTTCCTCTACGGCTTCTTCTGCTGATATGTCCGCTGGTGAATCTGGCGAGACATTTTGCAGCGGCTGCTCGCCAGTTTGTGCAATTACCGCAGATGCAAATATTGCAGATAGGACCGACAATGAAAGAAATCGCATGTTGAAGAACTTAGGGGGCAGCCTGCACCCTGAGAAGCGTAAATAATATCGCAAGTCGCGGCGATCGCCGGCGAAGGCACGGAAGAGGACGATACCAAGTCCAAAATCAATCGTCCCAAAGTAGCAGAATCGAGACCGTCTCGTAAATTCAAATATCGATGTGAGACCTTTTTATCGTGGAGGTAACGAGTGTAAATTATGAAGGGGATAAGGACCTCTTTGCCATAGGTACGATGAACACCGTTGCACTAGTGTGATTGATTTCGCTAACCACTAATCCCTGCTGTTTCTTTTTTTGGATTTCACGTGATAGAGGTTCCTTCCTTTTGCCTAGAGTTCGCGCTTTTTTACATTTATTACTTCACTTCAGGGTGATAATATTCGTATTCGAGATGATGTTGAGAATCAAAAACTCGAATAAAGATCGAGTTCAAGATGGTTTGAGCAAAATAACCAATGATCTACAAAATCTCTAAGGAACAAAGAAGATACTCATCAGCCAACCATAACTAGCCATGGATCCAGGACTCGATGAGCATGCCCACAAGAAGCGCAGGATTGAAAGCGACGATGGTTTTACCAGTAAACAATCCGGCCGAGGATTGGAAAAATCTATTTCACCACCTCCCTTGAAGAGGAAGAACCTTCAAGCAACCCAAACGCTTAAATCTCCATTCCGGTTGACTTCAATTCGGGATCTTCCTGCATCATCCAATGTCGATACTGTGTCGCTGAAAGATATCTTGGGAGACCCTCTTATCTCAGAATGTTGGGAATTCAATTATCTCCACAATTTGGACTTCTTGATGAGTGCATTTGATGAAGATATTCGACCTGTCGTGAAAGTGAATGTAATTCACGGCTTTTGGAAACAGGAAGATCAGTCTCGGCTGAACCTCAAGGTAGGCCAGGATTGTGGTTCCCTTGCATTCTTTCTGGCATTCAAAGGACACTTCAAACATCCTAGATTCGCATCGAGAACATCATTTTCGATTCAGGTTTGAAAGGACACTGATCAATTTCTAGGAGCAAGCTTCTAAATATCCAAACGTCACTCTTCTTACAGCTTACATGCCGGAAATGTTTGGTACCCACCACTCTAAGGTAAGACGAATGCCAGATGGGCTGCGTTGACATAGGCTAAGCTTCGTAGATGCTCATTCTCTTTCGCCGAGATTCGACGGCACAGGTTGTCATTCACACTGCGAACATGATTCCCTTTGACTGGACAAATATGGCCCAAGCAGTGTGGAAATCGCCTCTTCTACCTCTAATAGATCCGACCATGCCCAGTGTAGCAGCTTCTACTCGGGCAGGTTCGGGCTCGAAGTTCAAAACAGATCTTATCAATTACTTGAGAGCATATGACTCCAAAAGAGTTATATGTAAACCGCTGATTGAGCAACTTGACAAACATGATTTCTCTAAAGTACAAGCAGCTTTGATTGCCAGTGTCCCAGGGAAGCAAGATATAGACACCCAATCGGAAACGAAATGGGGCTGGGCAGGATTATCAAATGCGTTGAAATCCGTGCCTGTCAGCAACAGCTCACGAGAAATTGTGGTACAAATATCCTCAATTGCTTCTTTGGGTGCAACCGACAAGTGGCTCGGGACATTCTTTAAAGCAACGAGCACATCGAAGAATCCAACCTCATCAAAGCCAAATTTCAAGATCATATTTCCTACCGCGGATGAGGTACGAAGGAGTCTTAACGGGTACCAGTCTGGTAGTGCAATACACACCAAAATCATAACACCCGCACAACGCAAGCAATTGACTTATCTCAAACCAATGCTATGTCATTGGGCTGGAGATGGATCACAGCACTCAGCAGCAGGTTCGTCTTCGGAAGTAAGAGACGCGGGCAGAAAACGG
The DNA here is from genome assembly GCA_000812885.1 of Lanzia echinophila. Taxonomy (NCBI): domain Eukaryota; kingdom Fungi; phylum Ascomycota; class Leotiomycetes; order Helotiales; family Rutstroemiaceae; genus Lanzia; species Lanzia echinophila. Next base: position 17,557 of record JWJA01004910.1, read on the forward strand.
GCAGCGCCACATATCAAAACCTATATCAGCTTTTGTGATGCAGCGCACACCTCCATTGATGTGAGTATATCCTTGTTTTGGTTTCAGCCACCCCCATGTCAAGCGCCATTTATATATTTTGTACTTGCACATTCGCAATTACTACCGTGTTCATATGATGCTATCCCATTCCTGTTATATCCCTATTTAATTGCCAATTACTAACGCACTGGGTTTCTAGTGGATGATGGTGACATCTGCCAATCTATCTAAGCAAGCTTGGGGAGAAGCGACAAATGCTTATGGTGAAGTGCGTATATGTAGCTATGAGATTGGCGTTTTAGTTTGGCCTGAGCTATTTGGAGAGAATGCTACTATGGTACCTACTTTCAAAAGCGATACGCCTGGTGTCGATGCAAAGAAAGATGGCAATGGAGGGTTGGTAGTTGGTGCCAGAATGCCTTATGATCTACCGGTTGTGTCTTATGGGAAGGATGATGTGCCGTGGTGTGCTATAGATTCCTATACGGAACCCGACTGGATGGGCCAGACGTGGAATACCTGAGGGTAGTATTCGGTTGCCATTTGCTACTTATATCAAACATCGAAAGCACGTAACACAACTGAGCAACATAATATCTTAATAAAGCATATGCATTCAGTTTGTATTCTTTGCATTTGCATGAGCGAGTGATATCTATGCTCACCCGAGCTTTATCACAAGGGCGTATCGTTATGCCATCAACTCTCATGGCCGTCCTCAATTCGTACATGTAAATCCGTAACCGAAATCCATCGAAACCACCCGTTGCGCCGCATTCGTGAATCTAGTTTCCACCAACAGCCTCAGGAACCTTGTCTGCATTATATCCGTAAGTCTTCTTCATCTCCTCAATCTTTTGAATGTATTTCGCTTTTGCGTCAACGACAGTAACTCCCTCGTCGACCTTCTTTTGCCAAGCGTTCTTCTTTGCTTTGCCCTATCAAGCAGAAATGTTAGCCATCATCTCACAAAACAACAATTTCACCAGCTCATCCGTGCTAGATATGACGTGGGGCTGGATAGAGGAATGCAATATGGCATGCGGGAACACAAGAAAACAACAAACCTTTAGGTCAAACATTCCTGGGGCCTCAGTCTGGGTGATGTCCTTTCCCTCTGCGACTTTGTACAAAGCTATACAGCAAAACTATTAGTAACTTATCCGGGATGGAAAAGAATACAGGGAGAAATGCGCACCGTAAATCTCAAGTAAGTCTTCGGAACTGGGCTTGGAGGTAAGCTTCTTGGAATCTTCGACAGCAGTCTCAAATGCATCTTTTTGGGTGTCCGCCATTTTGTATGAAGGTTGCTTGAGAATTGAGTTTGAGTGTTTGAGTCTGTGTGGAGTTTTGCACTTTGTTAGTTTTTAAAATGCTGGTAACTACTTGTGGATTTGCAAGTCAAGCAAGTTTTCGAATGGGCGGAGACGGACGGGGAGGGTGGGAGCTTGAATAAGGATTTTACTTACGGTTTGAGTTGATATTTATGAAGTTCGAAATGTTGAGATTGGTCTGTTGAGGAAACAAGAAGTTGATAGCGGGGTGAGGGGAATTAGTGGGGTACCATAGCGCTTACGGCGCTAAAAGCTGTCATAAGGAAGGAACTGAAGCCATTCTACATCAATCTTCCTAGTATATAAGTAATAAAACCATCATATCTTCAGTCATTGGGATGATGTGAGGTTGTTGCACATGTTATAATTTGTGGTTATTTCTGCAGCCAAGACACCTTTTGGAACAAAGGAGATCGGGGTGCGGTGTTTTAAATTTTCCTACCTAGGTAGTAGGTAGGTAGGTAGGTAGTAGGTAGGTAGGTAGGTACACAGGAGCAATGTAATGCTTGCATTGAATTGTTTATTAAATCTTTTGCAGGCGATAACTGAAGGTTTGCAACTACTTTTATGATTGAAAAAGTTGGTTGCTCGTTCTCATTGAATGTATATAAAGGATTCTTCTACCAGACTGAATCTGGGTCACTGTAGTCACTGTAGACACTGTATTGGGCTATCAGCCCTGTTCACATTAGTACATTCCTTAGAATTCTCGATATTTTTCATCTCGGAGCGCGAAGCGATGATCTACCAGCATCCGGTAAATGCTTCCAGATTGAATCATTAGGCCCTAATGTTCTTTATGGGCGAAGGTGCCAGATCATGTTGCGCGAACACTACCCAAGCCACAGCCTGGTGATGGCCAGTGTACTATATCTCAATATAGCCACGGAGGACATGGGATGGGTTGTCTTAAATCTCTTTCTGATTCCCAGTTCGATGAAATCCTGCGTGTTCCAAGTTTCTTCGATTGTTGTCCATATGACATACCCTATTGCTCCCTGGAAATACATGTGAAGTCCCTGGATCAGGTAGTAATAATTTTGTCCCAGAATCCTTCGAGTTTTGACGCTTACTATAATTTTCATTGATATAGAGACCAAAGTTCCATCAATAAAGAGTACTAGATTTCTACACACCCATTGTTAAGGATGAGGAATTCTTTGATCAGAAAGTCAAGAGATGTGAGGCAAGTGAAATGTGTATCCAATGAACAGCAAAAAGTCTGTAAGCCGCAAAAATCACTAGCACGCTGTTTTGACGGAGAAACATGATTATAAATGGAAAGTCTTACTCTCCACACTGGCATCATCAATGATGTCTTTCATATTGATTCCCCCAAAGCTTCGGAATATTGATCTCACACACCAACGCTGCCCCTCCAACGCTGGCAGAATCAGGAATCGCCTTGTATTCTATCACTCGACCGCTCCGATGAGGCGCTAGCTGGCAATGAGTAGTGTTGGTGGAAAAGAGATACGCTCCATTTCGATCTTGCGGTTGAAATATTGAGAGGTGAAGAATACATTGTGAATCTACATAGTACCTACTATAGGTCTCATATAAGCAAGAACCCTTCTCATAGTCTATGAAATATTTCGATTTTGTTCTCCTCTCACAATAAAGCTAGGTTATCTCGTCACCAAACTTCTGGCAGGTAGATTTAAATATAGTAGGTTTAAAAGTGATTCCAGACCATAAAATGGATGACCGCTACTATTTCTGATAAGTGCTCAGCTGTTCTTTTTCTTTTGAATCTCATGTCTTTCGCAGGCAAGAAAAAAAAAATGGTTACCCAGTGAAGACTGGAATTAGTGAAGTGAAAACAAATTCCATGTCATAAAATCGTAGACAATTGATTGATTATTTCCGGTTTCCATACAAAGATACTTTCCTAGTAAAGTACCTAATAGGTATGTACTCAGCCCTGGAATGATAGATCAGACCTTCCGTACCGAAACACTTTAAATCTTTTATGGTATTAATTTCTTTGTGGAGTCGGAACACAATACAGCTACAGTAATTAAACAATTCATTCGCATACACAATCCCAGTATCGGTGTAGTCTCAGTGCGGAGTTGCAGTATAATTTCTTACCGACCGCGATTTTTTTGTTGGCGTTGGCATTTAATTGAGGGGCATGCACATTGTTTATCGGCACACTGAGAAACGAACTGCGAAATTCTTTCAGTTTGGAATTTGAAAAGATCAACGAGGTTTTTCTTCAATATGTCAACATCTATCAATCCAGAAGGTGATCCAGTATCCTCATCCTTTGAGATTCGAGATCATTTACGCTCTGTGAATCCAAAATCTGATGTCATTGGAGCGAATCACAACTCGCCAGCGCCTACATCGACACCTGAGCTCAACGATGGCTCACAAAAGGATGATCCTGCTACTATGGCAGCTAGCGAAGAATTAAAGCATACAACTATTTCAGACAAAGCTCCGATAGCTAACCAGTCGATCTCTGAAGCTCCACCAAAAGAAGTTTCAACCGAAGATAAGGATATGTCTGGCACAGACAAAGACACCACCCCAGAAGCAGAACCAACCGATGCGCAAGATGAAGAAATGATGGACCGGCTATCTTCACCGAAGAAGAAAAGAGGAAGAGATCAGGATGACGAGACACATCTACTCGACGAAGAAATCGCAAAGAATAGTAGTGGAGGGGAAGGAAATAATTTAAATGGAAGTCGGACAATGAGAACAGGACCAGAAAAGAAACGACCAAGAGACACATCACAAGAGCCATCAAGGTTAAAAGGCAAAGACACAGTCTCAAAGGTAAGACCAGGTGTTTTTCCCTCAAATTATTTACATGTACTGATAATCGATTTTTTTTATCAGGAGATAAGCACCGCCGAAACCTCGAAAAACACCACATCTACCGCCGAGGCCTCCAAACTATCCCCCGAAATCTCTACTAAATCTACTTTTGGAAGCAGTGTCAATGATAAATTCTCAGGCTCCGGATTTGGTGCATTGGCGGCTGCAAGCACTTCTCCGTTTGGCAGTCTAGGAGCAAGCAAGCCAAGCGTCTTTGCAGGAAACACACAATCGTCGGTATCGGGATTTGGCGCTCTAGCCGCTGCAAACTCCGCAGGCTCTTCATCCACAGCACAATCTAGCGGAAAGGCCTCGTTGGGCTTTGGAGGTTCATTTGGTGGTCCTACATCTGGGTTTGGATCACTTGGTTCAGGGAGTGTATTTGGAGGTTCTTTAGGTAATGGCTTTGCTGGAGGCTCCGGGCCAAAGCTTTCGAGTTTCGCAGCACCTGGGAACGAAAGCACTATTTCTGGCAAACCAGCCAAACCATTCGGTGCTCCAGAGAGTGATGAGGATGAGGACGATGGTACCGATGATGATAGTGAAGATGGTGCGGTTGCGGATGACGAAGAAACAGAGAAGGCCGTGGTTGATGACAAGAAAAAGTCCAAAACTTCCAAAGGTATGTTTGCGCCCTTCCATCAGTATTCTTTTTATGGCTGACGATAGAACACAGTGCACATTGACGATGGCGAGGCCGAGGAAGCAACACTATTGCAGGTTAGGGCAAAACTCTTCGCTTTAGGGTCAAAGGAAATCGGATGGAAGGAAAGAGGGGTCGGCACTCTGAAGATCAACGCACCAAAGGCTTGCGTGGATATAGATGAGAGTGGGCATGCCATTTCAGGAAGTTTTGATTCATCAATGCTTGAAGACCGTAGTGTGCGTTTGATCATGCGACAAGAGAACACACATCGAGTAGTTCTAAACACGGTCGTTCTTAAAGCTATGGAATTCAAGCCAAAACCTTCCACAACTCCACCACAGATTCTGTTTACTGCATTTGAAGGCGAATCGGAATCTAAACCAATCAATATGTTACTAAAAGTAAGTCTTCCACACAATTTATAGGGGCACTTTACTGATTTTTTATATCTAGATGAGCGAAGCAAACTACAAACTTTTTACAAACGAAATCGAGTCTATTCAGCACGAACTATGAATACATGAAGCAATGATGAATAATACATCTCCATAACGCTGACGAAAACGATTGAGATATTTCTTCTTATTTGGTCTAGAATAGCTCTATATGAATCGCTATGATTCATTAGGGCGGGAGGCAGTAATCGTGTTCTTCCGAGGAGTTTGGCATAGGAAGCATAGCGATGGGAAGTGGTTCAGGGCAAGGAACTTCTCTCGTTTTGAAGGATTTTTTCTTGATATGCAAAAGGCATATTAATTATTTCAAAGGACTTTGACTCTTGTTGTAGGGACTAAATACCACTATGCAATGGATACCTAGTATATTGTAACTATTATACACGTGACTACGCGACAACAAAGTGCAAGCGCGACCGCGGAACATTTGATGTCATCACCGGTTTACGATTTTCATGATAACTTTAGAAGTTTAGTAACTTTACAATGAACCACGATATTGAACCAATTCTTAAAAGAATACATAAAAATAAACCCTCCAACCAACATTAACTATGGTTCAACTCCAAGCCGCAACAGTCTCAAACAAAATAACACGAAAACGCAAACGGACAACAGACATTGAAGTTATAAATCATGCGGTAACTTCATCTCCAAGCCCTTCGATTGAACGAGACCTAGATAGCCCGACCAAAAACACCAAAACAGTTCCCACGAAAGCCCAAGATGGTGGCAAAAAACCAAAACGAACTCCGAAAGTGCAAACCCCTGCTACCCTCGCACGCGATGCCTCAACACTGTCGAATCCAGTTACCAGTGTTATTCCATGGCCCCCATCCTTTCAGAGGCTCGAAAAGACCCACCGAGCTCTAAATCTAGTGTTTACATTCTGCTGCACACGGAAGCATCTAGCCACAACATTTGACAATATAAAAAGCGCAGTAGAAGGGCATATAAAGCGCGAGTTGAAAATAGAAGATGTGGCACAGGTAGTGGCATTGAGACCGGGCGGTATGAACTTTCTTTATGTGGATGAAGCTACGTTACAATTGGATGTGCGTGGCGCAGAGAAAGACGATACATTCAAAGGAGGGAGGGCTAAGATATGGCACGCTGCAGGGCCAGCACCTGATGCTTCTGTGGGTGGGATCACAAGTGGCGAGGGTTTAGGACATTGTGGAGAACCAGTAGGGGAGGGCAATGAAGTTCTGTTATTTGAGTTCATTGATGGGGATTTGAAGAGAGAGGTGCAAAGTAAGAAGACCGGAGAGCCAACTAAGGCAACGAGGAAATTGAAGGATGAGGACCTGAAAATGCCCGTTTACAGTCAGAAACAGATGATGAATCTAATTGAGAAGAGAAATACGAAATTCGTCAGTGCTATTAATGCTTTTCTCAATAGATGCGACGCAGAACGTATCGATGCCGAAGAAACCTTGCTAAAGGAGGCGGAAGTCTTCATTCCTGTCCCTTCAATCTCAAGAAGTACCACTCCGAAGCCTGATTTCAGTACCCTTCCGGAGTCTATTCCTGCAGAACGAGCTTCAATACCCGAAATCATCACGGAAATCAAACAAAGCATTTGGTATACAGGTCAGATTGTACCTGATGGTCATCGAGTCTTTGACCCTCAAGAAGCAATTTATGGGGATCTGAACTTTCGACTGAGCCAAAACCTTGTAAATGCTTTATATAACACAAAGAACATCACAAAGTTTTACGCACATCAGGCAGAGGCTATCAACAATCTTCATGATGGTCACAATGTCATCGTGGCAACATCTACAAGCTCTGGAAAATCTTTAATTTACCAGATCCCTGTTCTACATGAACTCGAGAAGGACCACAATGCGAGAGCTATGTACATATTTCCTACCAAAGCTTTAGCCCAGGATCAGAGACGGAGTTTGAAAGAGATGATGAGGTTCATGACTGGCTTGGAGGAAGCAATTGTGGAAACTTTCGACGGTGACACAGATATGAAAGATCGAAATATAATACGTGACGAAGGCAGAATTATATTCACAAATCCAGATATGTTACACATCACTATTCTTCCACAAGAGGAGAAATGGCGGAGCTTCTTGAAGAACTTGAGATACGTTGTAGTTGATGAGATTCATGTCTATAATGGATTATTTGGCTCACACGTAGCTCTCATAATGCGACGGCTAAGAAGAATATGTGCAGCCGTTGGAAATCGTCATATCAAATTTATCTCTTGCTCTGCTACTGTAGCTAACCCCCTGGAACACTTCAAGACCATATTTGGCATCGACAACGTGCGTATGACAGATTTTGACGGCTCTCCATCCGGTCGCAAAGAGTTTTTGTGTTGGAATACACCTTATAAAGATCCTGCAGATCCTGCCAGTGGGCGTGGGGACACTCGTGCAGAAGCTGCTCGACTTTTCTGTCAACTAATTCTCAGAGGAGTTCGGGTCATAGCATTTTGTCGTGTTCGTAGGCAATGCGAAGCATTGGTCGGTGCCGTGAAAGAAGAACTAGCTGCATTGGAACGGCCGGAATGTATGGCACGGGTAATGGGATATCGAGGCGGATATACACCGCAGGACAGGAGGCGCATCGAGAGCGAGATGTTTGAAGGAAAATTGATGGGAATCATTGCAACAACTGCTTTAGAACTCGGTGTCGATATTGGTTCTTTGGATGCTGTTATCACAGTCGGATTTCCGTACACAATTGCTAACCTAAGACAACAGAGTGGTCGAGCTGGACGCAGGAATAAGGACTCGTTATCGGTATTGATTGGCGATTGTTTTCCAAGCGATCAATATTATATGAACAACCCGGATGAGATCTTCACTAAACCTAATTGTGAACTTCAGGTTGACCTACAAAACATGTTAGTTCTTGAAGGGCATATCCAGTGTGCAGCACACGAGATGCCTATCCGACCCGACGAAGATGCAATATACTTCCCCAAGAACCTGGCTGAAATCGCAGACGAACGTCTGGTCAAGGATGAACTCGGTTTCTACCACTGCAGCGACCGATATCGACCATACCCATCAAAAATGGTCGCCATTCGAGATACCGAAGAGGAACATTTCGCTATCATTGATATTAGCCACGGTAAGAATATCGTTCTGGAAGAGCTCGAAGCTTCGCGCGCCTTCTTCACACTCTACGATGGCGGAATCTTCTTACATCAGGGAAATACATATCTCGTCAAGGAGTTCAATCCTGAACGTAAAATTGCGAAAGTAGAACTAGTACGAGTCGATTGGACAACCCAGCAGCGCGACTTTACTGATATTGATCCCATTGAAACTGAAGCCATCCGGCGGATTCCAAATTCCTTATCTCGGGCGTTTTACGGCGCGATCAAGATTCAGCAAGTTGTATTTGGCTTCTTTAAACTCGACAAGAAGCGCCGGATTCTTGATGCTGTTCAGGTTGACAATCCGCCGATTATACTGTATAGCAAAGGAATGTGGCTCGATGTTCCCAAAGCTGCATTAGAGATCCTGGTCGATAGGCGCCTTAATGTCGCCGGTGCTATTCATGCTGCTGAACATGCTGTTTTGTCACTTATGCCAAATTTCGTTATCAGTATGCCGGGTGATGTGCGAACTGAGTGTAAAACCGGCATCAAGGAGTTTGCGCAGAAGGAAACAACGCGCAAACGACCCGCTCGGCTCACATTTTACGATGCAAAAGGCGGAGCATCGGGTTCGGGTATCAGCACGAAAGCTTTCGAATTCATTGACCTTCTCCTGAAACAGGCGCTAAGAAGAGTCGAAGCATGTCATTGTTTTGAAGGTTGTGTAGAGTGTGTCGCAAGTGAGACTTGCAAACATGCGAACGAAGTGATGAGTAAAGCAGGCAGTGAGGTTATTTTGAAGTCCCTACTGGGAATGGAGATTGATGTCGATGCATTGCCGATGGGACCCGAAGACCCGAGAGAAACGGGGATTGAGACGGTGGTTTTGGCGGAGACGGTTTTGGGTAAGGGTAGGATTAGGGACTTCGGAGATGGGAAAAGTGGAGAGATGAGGATCAAGGATGAGCCGGTTGATTGATAACGGTGCGAGAAGGAGTTTGTCGGGCCATGGAATTGTCGTTGATACTTGTGGTTGTATTTGCATTGGGCTTGTCGAGATATAAAGGCTGCGCGTGGTATGTATGTATAATATGAGGATATGAAACACCCCCACTCCCCGGCTATCGATTGTGTGTTCACGAGTACATAATAGTAGTGTTTCCCCTAGTCGTTCCTGCCGGCCTTGTAAGTCCAAACACCCCATATTATTTCGCATGCGCGTCCTAGAATTCCACTGGCACTGCAATAATGCGATCCGGCATGCATTCTAGGCATCTTAGGCTCAGACAGTATCCGACAACGGCCTCAGAACTCATCATAAGAAGTTCACACTCACCCTTTCATGTCTATAGAACGCAAAGATGCCCCCGAGACACTCTTCCATCTGATGTTTACTTCTCTGTAAAATCAACGCCAAATCTCGATTTTTTCCCACCGCGTTGACGTCGCCTCTGTCGTACGATAACCTCACTCGCATCAGATCGAGATGGATAGATCGTCGATGCCGATGACTTTGTCCGGGAATAAAATTTCGTATTATTCAAGAAGACGTCGTCATCGCTCGACACCACGAGATTTTGGGTAGTCGTATATCCGTTCCTTTGATCACATCTGGCCTTGTGATACCTTCGCCCTCTTGGCTAAGATATCAGATTATTGAGATTGAGAGATTTAAAGACAATGAATTGACGGTTACACAAAACTTGAAAACTCGAAGCGCGCGACTTGCGAATAGACGATAGTGGTGTGATTCTAAATCGGGGACAGCTGATTTGTTGATAGTCCTGGTTTTCCTTTCGAGCGGCTTAGGGTGTCTTGGGTTTGATTGGTAGGTCGGGAGAAGTAGAGAGGGGTTGACATTGATATTTGGGCGGTAGAAATATGTTGCGAGATACAGGGTAATAAATATATAATTTTGGAAAGCTACTAGCTATTTTTAGGGAGAATGATGCCTACCTAGGTAGGTATCTAGATGTGGCATAATCAAGGGACGTAGGCCAAGCATGAAGACAGTTTCGCAGCCGCTAATACCCGTATATTAAGCAATCATCTCCCCTATTATTTGGCTGAGCTCGGAGATCAACGAGTAATTTCAAGGACTTCGGCGACAGTAATGACAATAACATGCTCCACCAAAGAAGTTGTTATGATTCGAATTGATACTTCTAACCAGTCAAAATGGCTTGGTTCTTGGGATCAAGAGTTCTACTGGAAGTTGTGTTCCACAATTCAAAGAACTGTGGGTAGAGAGATTATTTGCAGATATCATAACTGTTCAATATTTGAGAGATTGAGAGGTAAAAAGTGCATTAATTACTCTCACAGAAGCTGGGAGTGTGGTAGCTTTAAGTAAATCTCATAGATTTGAGGGGAAAATATGGCGCTAGCACCATATTCAACAATAACGGCCTGGTGTATGGATATCCTCTCCTTCGATATCATCCCCTTCCACGCATTATAGATGGATGATGAATTTCGAAATGAAAGAGCTCGCCGTTGGGTAATAATGGAAGTGAGGGTGGAGTCCTGGGAATGACAAAGTTTGCGGCGCATCATGAGGTAACAGAGGCAAGGAGTCGAATTCAGCAAATAGCCGGGTTCAATGGATCGCATTCTTCTAATATTTGCAGATGCATTGGCGTCTTTATGCCTCAACTTCAGCTTAAATGACATATCCGCAGAACCTTTCCCTCTTTCCTCGACCTCAACACTCAGTCGGGGGTCCTTAGGGCTAGTCTGATTACAAGTGGAATGCCAATTATGCTATGTGGCCAAAAAGCCGCTCTTCATTTTCGCGTGAGGACCCAAACGTATTTTTGAAGGAGGGTTGTGGTAGGGCTAACTTCAATGCTTCCAACCTTGGCTTGAAGTATGGCTGGAGACTGAGAACTGTTTCTCAAGGACGTCATTACATGGGGCTGCGTACTTATTTCCTTTTCGGGGAAGGCTTCTGACTCACTGCACTGTTTTCCGGGGTACTTTTGAAATAGTGTTTCTATAAAAATCTCAGACTGCCTGCTGCATTCTCGCGTGTGATTGATACTTATTCACATACATC